>JAYKAV010003055.1:804172-831421 GCA_035582835.1 Phoebastria nigripes
TAGATGTGGCACTTAGGGACATGGTTTAGTGGGCATGGTGGTGTTGGGTTGACGGTTGGACTTGATGATCTTAGAGGTCTTTTCCAACCTTAATGATTCTATGATTCTATGAATATCCATTCTTGTACACAGACAGTTAACACTATGCCTCTGACTGGCTATCTGTACATGCAAATTCCAGATTTATGCTTGGAAGGACTTTATTCATGGGCACAAACACAGTCCATGCAAGTTGGTCAGAGCAGCCACCCATACCCATATGTTTTATAGAGGAAAGCTGAAGAAATTCTTTAGGTGATGACTAAGAACAACTACCTTCTTAGCTCCAGGCAAAACAACTGCTCTGAACCCTCCCCATATCCATCATCTCAATTTCAGATCACATCTGCTTGCAAATTTTGGAGTCAGACCCTGCACATAAACTCATTTCCAAGGCTCCAAACAATTTTCTAAGCTCCTTTTCATAATTTCCTAGAAGAGCTGCATTAAAAAATATACTCTGTACTCAGGACAAAGGCAAAAAAATTGATAGTGACAGACTGCTCATACCTAAACCTTTCTGTCTGAGCACTGATCGCTCTGAGGCTAGATGCTTTAAATGATCCTGCCAGGATCTTTGTCTTAGCTGTGCAGTGATCACAAACCCGAGTGTGGGAATGGTGGGATGGAGCACCACGGGCTCCAAAAACCTCAAGAAAATTTCTATCTCCCTTTGTGCTGTGACAAAGCTGAGCTTAACCAGGGGTCGACCACAGCTGCTGCACCAGCGCGGGTATGCCTCCTCTTCCCAGGAGGCAGGGCAGGAGAGCATGGTCAAGGCTGCAAGGATCCTTGTATGGGGTTGGGCACAGAACTGAGATAACAAGAGAAAAGTCCTGGGAGCGCGGGGAAATTTTTACACAGGATTTTTACTAGAGAGTAAGACTGTTGGAAGAATCAGCTTACTGGAGCTTGGGCTACAAGGCTGGGGTTTTTGGTTTTGGGGTTTTTTTTTGGGGTTTTTTTTGGTTTTTTTTCCTCCCATTTCTTTCATTTTGGAGGGGAGTGAGGAGAAGACAGGGTCTGGGGCAGGGTGTGGAAAGGAAATCCACAGCATAATTCTCAAAGTAAAGACAACCTGAATGAAAAGGAAGGCAATTACTACAGCTACGCTAGCAACTCTCAAATCACTCTCCAATATCCAGCTAAGCTCTCTGTACTGAATCTTGTACCTTCAGTTTCTAACGTGTCAATCCAGTGTTCTGCCAGCAGCTCAGCTGTACCACAGCCAAGCCCTAGTTCATCTTTCATTTGGGATGTTTTGGTCATCTTCAACATAGTAGAGAATGTGTCACGTCCTCTCATGATCTTTTCAGATGCTTCCTTCTATTCTCCTCTTACCTCAGACAGTTGTTAAGCCTTGCCTCCTTTCTCTCTACAGCTTTTTGAAATCCAGGTCATTCTTTCTATCTGTTCATAAAACTTGAGCTGTAATGCTCAATCTCTTTTGGATTTCCTGGGGCACACTATCATACCATTCAGTCAATTGAAAATGCAGCTGTTGAGATTAGCTTGCTTTCTTATTGCTCATCACTTCTTCAGACCACTTCACTGGCTCTTTTCCATCTGTAATGTGAAATCCAGCTCTTCAAAACTGTATCATAGTTTCCCTCTCACGTTTCATTTCTTGCTCATCTTGCATCAGCTCCCCTCTACCCACTGCGACTCCATGCTGCCTCATTCTGTTAAGTTAAGCACACAGAAGAAGCAAGTCTGTCCTGAAATTTCCTCCAGAAGCACTGACTTCTGCCACGGAAGTCCACTTATGAAGTTACCACTACTCGGTTCCGCTACCCAAACCAAACAACAGCTCAAGAGGAAACCTGAGACTTAAACATATGGGAAGAAAACTAAAGGAATGGTATCATGACACATGAATCATGTCACTATGTATTACAGCAACCGTAATCCTCTCTTCCGCCTTTCCGTCTCCCTGCTACTGCCTGCTAGTTAAGCCATTTCTAAAAATAGATTGCAACCTCTGAGAAGTAGTTTCTGTGCCTTAATTCCAGGTGCCCTTAGAGGTCAACAAAACAGACACACCGTCATGAATTGCTTGTTTGCAGTAAGGTACATGGTTTGTTGCCTACCAATAGGCCTCTGGCACATCCAAGTTCCTCTGAGCGAGTTTTATTCTTCAACAAATCTCCAAGAAGCAGACCATCTGACTAGTGACTCTGTCAGTCCCATTGCTTCAGCCTGTCACCTTGCTTGCTGCTCTCCCAGTCCTGAGCAGATCACACTGGGCAATTTGGTGTGAAGGTACACTAACTAGTGGTGGGCCCCGGTTAGCCTGCCCTTGAAGGAACACACCATTTTGTCAAATACGCCATGGGTGCTAACACCAAGTCTCCTTATACAGTTCTGCACCCCAAACCAACAGGGATGTTCTTGCCTGAAAGGGCTGCTTTGAGACAAACAGAAACTCCAAGTCACACTGCTGGCAGAGATGCCAAAAACAATGCTGATAAGCCCAGCTATTTTTCTTTCCTTTTCTTACTTACGGATAATATAGCCCTATCAAGCAATGACCCTCAGACATGACCACCACATACTTGATTTCACACACACCTAAAACGCTGAGAACCTTAGCATTTCGTTACCCCTCCTCTAGATTCTCCAGTGTTGTATGCATTTTAACAGACTTCATTCATTTTTAAACTCTTTCATGACAATCCTTGTGTTATGTCTCTATAAAAAGCTGGCAAAAGGAGTGGGGGCCTTTTACCTGGTGTTCATTTTTTAGATGAGTAAATGATGAAATAAGAACTCACTGGAATTAGCGAGGATTTGTTCAGCAATGTGGTTGGTTAGCCAGGAGATGGCACTATAACCCCAAAGTTCACAGGCAATGTACTAACACCGAAGAAAGTATTGGCAATACAGATACTGTATATACAGTAACTTAAGTGCGTGATTTTATTTTAAAAATTAGAAAAGGCATAGATATCAATCTCAACTTACATTTTGTATATTTATCTGCAGGGCCATTTTGTAATGATTGAAGTCTTTAGCAAGTTCATACCCCTGATGATAGAAAGTGAACAAACCCTGAAAAAACGATAGCACCTGAAATACAAACAAGAGACTTGTTAGAATAAAAAACTCCATTTACCAGAATATGATTGCTGCACATAGCCTTTTTCGGAAAGATCAGAGATGACAAAATGATTATTTTTAAACAAATTTCCACTATTGCCTATAATTTATGAATAACTACTTGGATCCAAATGATCAGCTATGTATATAGACATTTTTGGGTGGTCCTATATCTGGAATTTCACAGCTGATCTCTGCTTTAAATTTGACCACAGGCAATGTATATTACATAGGAAAGTTTGGGAGATAGGCAATGTTTTCCTACAGCTGCTCTGATACCAATGATGTCTGGAATAAATATTTGTCCACAAGGAGGTAATGATCATTCTGTCTTTTAGTCACCATTTCCCTGGTCATTCCCCTCCCTGCTAACGACCATGTTGAGATGACTTTCATAACAGAGTCAACTGGTTTGTTTGAAGAAGGAAGCTCTCCCTCCAGTAACTTTACCTATCACTGCTTTTTGTATGCAGATCTGACCCCCCTATCAGAATCAGCAAATGAACCATGTTGCAGTTTCTGACTTCAGTGTTTCAAATTAAAAGAATGAACAAGTTATACTATATTGGAAACAGGGTGAGGTGCAGTACTGCCTACCTCTCCTGTTTGGTTCAGGTTGTTGGAAAGGAGTGTGTGACACAGGAAAGAACAACTCTCTTTATTAAAGAGAACAAACCGAAGAACATATTTAATAAGGTCTGAAGTCATATGCAAATAAACCATTTTCAAAAATGCAAAAAACACTTAAATTTAAACTATTATGAAGGGGAAAGGGGATAAGAATTTGGTACTAAATAATTTCAGTTTACTACCCTAGTGAAAACTTCAAAGACAAATTGAGCAACATAAAGTTCAGCCCCATCCAGAGGGAGCTTTCAGAAAAGAGGAAGGGACATGTTTCAAAAACATAATTTGAAGATTCATTACTCTAGTCTGGCTCTGAGGAAACTTCAAATGGTTTGAAACAGAAGAAGTGAATCCAAAACTATTTACGATTGAACACACAAAAACTAAAAACTAGAAAATTAAAAACAAACAAACAAAAAAACCACCAACACATCAACAACAAAAAAATCCCACACAACCATTTTTCACATTTTCCCATTCCTTGAACAATGCTAATATATTTAAAGCAATTTATTCCCACTTAAGGATTTTAGCAATTTTTTCATACAGGAATAAGCTATATTAAAATACACAGCTCTCATTAACTCCATAATGACAAACTACTTCGACTAGGGTCATTTGGGATTTTTTTTCATTACTACATTAAAATCATTGTATCAGAATAAGAGGACAGACTTGGCCCAAAAACACAGACTTCAGAGCATGAGTGAATGAAAGTTACTTCTACAATCCATCCTCCCTTTATCTCAGTATTACACTTACTGTTCTCTTGTTGTTTCATAAAGTTGCATTTATACTACGAAGCTAATGCACATTTCAGAAAATTTTAGAATAAGCTCTTCTCAGAGATTTAAGTAAGTCTGGTCAGTACATGTATGATTTTCACTGAAATTCAGTGGAACCCCTTGATTTCTGCACAGATTCAATTGCAATTGAAATCAAACATACCAGACTACCTCATAATGAGCTTTTTAGCCAGCAGCACCCTCTTAATTAATTTATATCTGCACTTCTTCACTAACAGGCCTCTAAGTGCAACCTTCACATTGAAAACGAAATCGTTACATTAGTCAGGAATAACATTTCAGTGGTTAAAAAAACAAATGCAGGAAGTCTGACCCCAACATCATCTTCTTTAATCCTCTATTCTAACTCACACCATAAATCGAGGTTTTTGCAGTACAGCACAAGGTTTCACACATTTTCTGAAAATCAACATCAATGGATCCAAATCAACTGTAATTACTGAGTAAGCTTTGAGATGCCTGGTTAAGTGTATCTGTACTAGGAATTTGCACAGATGCAACTAGTGCTTTAAATTCTGTTGTCACACAATTGCATACATTTTCCCAGAAAACAGAACTCCTTGGCTTTTGTCCAATTGCATTCCTTCTCCGTCCCTTATGAGTGACAGGGCAGGCTGAATTCACTGGTACTTACAGGTTCCACACACTCAAATTTCTTCCGCTCCTGTATCTCTTGCAACTTGCATACATACTCGAGGGACAGCTCATAGAAGTGTTTTCTGTTCTGCTCCACTTGGTTATCTGCCTGCACACAGAATACAGCTAATGAAGTTTCAAAGACATTTTGCAGACAGCTTCAAAATGACACATGTATAGCATACAAGTGGCAAGCGGTACGATAATTTTCTCCAGACTGGGATTTTTTCCTTTACAACACAGCTCATTCATTTACTTTTAAATGGCAGCAGCAATTCCCTTTTACTAGATAACATATGTTGTTTTGAATCATGAGGCTAAATTTTTAGAAACATTCCAGTTAACACCTCTTCAAGCTTCTTTTCTATGGAATCCAAGCCAAATACATCAGAGCAGGTACTTGTGCACTGTTTTAATAGCATTGAAAAGGTGCCTGCCCAAACAGAGAGAGGGGACTAGCAGCGTCTTCCATTAGAAAAGGGGGAAATCATCTCTCCAGTCAAACTAAGGAAGAAAATGTTATTGTTGAAAACCACATTGCTGGTACTGTAAGCTTTTCTCTATAACCCAAATAACTGCTGTAAATAGCCAGAATGCTATTGTACCCATCCCACACCTGTGCTCACTCTGACTGGCAAGAAAATCAATTTTAAGAAGTTCACTTATTGGTAAGACACTTCACAAGTTTCCACAGGGCATCAAATATTTAAAAATGCAGCCTTATGAGCTGCAGCTGATTTTTAGCTCAGCTTTGCTAAAATGCCAACACCATATTGATGGTGAACAGTTATATTTTAGCTGCCAATCATTTGTACATAAGTATTTAACTTTCTAGCATATATGTATTATTTCATTAAGTTATTATTTAAGGTACATGTGTCCTCATTAAACTATAAAACTTCAAGAACTGGGTAACAGAAACCTTCATTAAAATACATTAAAGAAAGGCTACAAAGGGATATTCTTAAGTGATTAACACCTAGTCTTTGCCCATGTGATAATACCAAGTGCTTCTACACTAAATTACAAAAGGGAATGGAGAAAGGGCTAGGTGAAAGGACCAGACTTACTATCATACACTCTCTCCTAAATACTGAGACTATATCCTTCAGGCAGAACAGTGACTGCTATGCTTTAAGAGGATAAGACAAATTAGCTTTAAGACAGTTTTGCCTTAAGACGTCCTTTGCTTTGCTGTTCTGTGCTAGAAATCTGTCAGCAGCTAAAAGGGCATAACAACAAATGCCATTAAAAAAATAAAGCACTGATATGCACATCAGTAAGAAAACATGTTTCAAAAACCCAAGACATTCCGATGCATCCTATAAACATGCAACACGGGAATTGTTTGAGTTGTCAGCAAAGTTTCTAATGATATATACACGTACTGAAGGGCAGCCATAGAAAAAGACTATGAAGTGCGTCCACTAGGACATCTGTCTAATCGATAGTAAGACTGCCCTATATACGTCAAAGCCCCACGTAAGCCTGTTTCTCTCTCTCTCCTTTGTTTTTCAGTTGTTTATTGTTTTGGTTGTTTCCCCCTCCTCCTCCAAGAATACAATACCCAACACAGCCATTTTATTAATTCCTCTCAATTCCCCTGTAAATAAATTATCACATCTCTCCTCAGTTTTTTGAGGCATGAGCCTCCCCGTGCACCCAGCAAGTTCGCTCACTGTTGCATTGTACTTTGTGTACTGCTGAAGAAATATAGAAATAAGACACACACTGTGCCTCAGTGAAATTTCAGGAATATCCCTTCACTAAGAGAGTCAAAGGCTATATTAATGTAAGACACACTCCACAACGTGGCATGTTTTTCATTCAGTTTTTGTCAAATTTATACCTGCATCCTTTATTTACTCCAGTCAGGACCTGACACAACTAGCCATGTAAAATACTAAATTAGGAAGCTCCCATGCAATTATATAAATCTATTTTCTAAGCTTGTGCAGGAAAGTTTTTCCTATTTAGCACTCTGACAACATGCTACAAGTGCTTTTTTTTAAATGCTTATACATTTATAGTCCAAAATTAAATGCACAAATGAAAGACCTTGACTGAAGAATTTCAGAATTTTTGTTCATGAAACTTTGAAGGACATTTAAAACAAATCTATTTGCTCGTTCTAGTCTTCACACATGCTTTAAAACTTCAGACTATGTTTGATACAGCTTCACAATGCCTCTGGCAGGCATTCTGTATTTTTCCGTTGAGGTTAGGTCTCATTTCAGACTTTGAAATATGGTTCTCGATATCATCAAGTAAGAGATCATAATTAATATTTTTTCATTTTTTCTGCATCAAGTTCTTTGGCAGCTGATCAATTTGATGAAAATACAAGTCCTGACACATGAGCAATGCTCATTAACTTCACTGGGACAACTCAACTCCCCAAAAGACACTTGTTTATGCATATGAGGGCCTATCTTGCAAATACAGTATGGAGAAGTAACATCCTAGTGAAACTCGAGAACAAACCGAGTTCTCAAGTTCCTAGCTATCTTGCCCGTTACATTAACCATTTTTTATGAAAGATGGCATAGACTATTTGGTCTGGGGTAAAGAGCAGGGAGAAGAGTTATCTCTGAGGAAAACATTAAGTGTTTAATGATACAAGGCATTCATAGACTAAGCATTAATAATTCTGACATAACTACATTTCTCTTAAAAAAAAAAAAAAAAAATCCTTCTGCCTACAGCAATTCTCTGCAAGATTTCTCTGCTATCTTCTCACGTACTATTTGCTGTTGCTCCAGAAATAAAAGCTATTACAAATAAGGATGATGATAATAAACCCACAGGGACAGAAGGAATGTCAGGCAAAACAGATCTGTTTTTAAGTTATAAATGTCAAACTTTTTTGTAGCATTACTTGAAAAAAATAGATCTTCAGAACATGAGAAGGAAAAAAAAAAAACCACAAAAACACTTCTTTTAGGAATATAAGTGTTGCTGTACTTTGCATTAAGCATTAACACAGGACATTTAGTTAATACATACAATGCAATGCAAATTACATATATGGTAAAGTCTCATAAGAAATGCAGAGTTTTTCATAATATACTTGCACTTTGCTATTCCCTTAACTATATAAAAATTTAACATGATGTTCAGTACCTCATACACATGTCAAGTAAAGCCCTCAATTCAGAAAATGGTAGGGATACACCACTAAGTTCAGCAAATACTGATTTTCTCACCAACCTTTCCAGTTGACAGAAATTTTCCTTTTACCACTATGAATGTTGGTTTTGCATTTGCATAAAATATATTTACCTATTCAAAAGCCTGCAGCTTGCATAAAAAGAGAGAGGCAACAATACCTCTTGTAATTGTAGCTCTTTCTTCTTAGCTGATAAATTCAAATGCTTTTCTAACAAACTGTAGTTCTTCTCTGTCTCTTTATCAAACTTCTTCTTTTCCTCCTAGACACAGAAACAAAGTAACATTCATTTATATATAAAAATGTAATAAAAGCCTCCTTCTTTCTTCTTTTAAAATTCTGCTGAATCAGAAACAAAGAGAAACAAACTATCATAGCTCCAATAACTAAGAAAAAGTATGTTTCCAACTCATTTTTTAAATTAATTTAAAGGCTAACTTGAAATGAAATCCCATTGCATCATTATGGAGAAGTTTAGCACATGAATGCTTACATCTTCTAAGTTTAAAAAGGCCAAAAAAACTACCTCTTCTTGATTTATTGCATTTTTCATTATTTTCAGGGATCATCCACATCATCTTCCTTTTGAATAAAGGACTTCAAGGGAAATAYCAGTTTCACAGAAAGTTCTTTTTTTCAATAATTGACAGCAGAAAAGTGTAAAAACATAATTTGAGTAAGGTTCCAACAGTTTCACAGTTCAAAACCCAAAGCAAATACAGCTCCACATTCCTTAGGATTTCTTGATTTTAAAGCCATACAAAGACCTCTGTGCTGAATTCCTGCTTCTACCAGACTGTTGTTGCACCCATGAAAAAAAAAGACTTTTTAAAATGAAGAAAAATCTCCATAAAACATAGCTAGCAAAAGAGAATCTCTCTCAGACATATATGAGTATCATTTGCACGTGCAAATCCATTTCTCTGACTATCAAAAGCAATGTATTCGAAAAGGGACAGCCATTAAATGTTTCTAGGAAATCTGAGTTCTTGGATCTAATTTAGTAGAAGACATTGTAAAACAACCCTTTAATTTCCTCAGTTCTAGTTTCTTAACTCTGTGTTACGACAGAAATCAGTATTGATGAAATCAACCAACCAGTTTTGAAGCTATTTCTAGTATAACTAATTGCAGTTGAAAATAAAGTAAAATCAAATATTAAATTACGTATTCAAGAACTGACAGATTTACTTATCAGAAAGAAAACAGTTCTATTAAAATATTTTTCCATCATCTGTCAATTTGGAATTGCATTTAAATGTATTCTACCCAACATACTGGTTAGACTCTACAGACATACTTGCTCATTTTTTTCTCTTAACCTTTCATTTTTAATAAGTAATACTATATATAACTGATACATGTTTTTATTCTCCGAATGATTGGCTTCTGAAAATGGCATTCTATTAAAGAGGGGATCTAAGATGTTTAGGATTGCTTCTCAGCAAGGAATTTTAACAAAAATGCTAGTTTTTTCTCCATTATGAGTCTAGGAACTTCCTTTTAAAAAGCAGCCACAATATTCCTTACCAACTGRGAAACATTGAGATATGCATATGGTATTAGTGTGATTAGAGATAACATATTAGCATATGGGAAATTAGGAAGAAAGTAGAGTGGGAGGGGAAAAAAAAAAAATCTTTGTGTTTATATTAGCAAAATTTCCATTGACCATTGATCCATTGGTCAACATTTGAGTGCTGCCAGAAAAACAAAGAGCTACTGACTTCTAAATAGGCAAAGCCAGAAACTTTACACATGTAGTTTAGGACTAGAGCAGCAACATCTTTTACCAAGGGATTATTCAATAAGGGTCTCAGCTTCCAGAACTATGGAGCTGAACTTTTCTTTTTTTCCTTAAGCCTAACTCAGACCATTTTGTCAGTAGAGGATGTAAGTTACAGGAAAATCTGAGGCAGCAGATTCAACTTTTATTTCGTAACAGCAGAGTGTAAATTTTTCCTAAAGCAAATACTACACAATGTTCCAGATATATTTCACTACGAGATGCCATAACTTGGTTTTCAGAGCTAAGCAGTATTATATTTCCAGTGTCAGTACGTCGATTATATTGAATAAATRTTCAGTTAAGCATATTCAGAGAGTTAAATATTTTTAGAGGATTTTTATTTAAATGTTACACAATTATGCAAGACTGTTCTATTTAAGGTCACTGAGAATTCTGACCAAAAAAATGGCTACATCACAAATAAGAGCTTCAACTTCACAGAAGAAGTATGCAGGGAGACACAAGGGAAGAAACAGCCATCCAAACAAAATGCAAGATGTAGACTGTGTGAATGTGACTTGTCATGTTAGAAACATCGGRGACAGAACTCTGACTAGTAAATGAGTGAAGATCATGAGATAATTTAAAGCACTAGGAGTTCTCACCCCAAAAATGGCAATGTTCTTTAACACCAAAAATGCTGTTGAAATAATCCATTCATTACAGCTGCTTCTGTGACAATGTTACATTTAGAACAAATTCTCTTTTTCCTTAGAAGACTCGCTATATTGCAGACCAAGTTTTTATTGTATGTTGGTTGGGATGTCTGATGTACTTCTCAGAAGTCCATAAAATTGGACTCAACAATAGAACAAAGCTCATTGTACTATTGAACTGTAGTAATTTATGATCAACAGAGCATTTTCCATTCATGAATACTGAAATCATATTCAGAACATGTTAATTCATTCCTGTTAAAGTCAAAATGTATAGCACTCTTGTAATTGAAACATTACCTTAGCTATTAAATATTACTGCTGAAGAAGTCAAAGTCATGAAATWATAAAATAAAACATCTGCAGAGTTTAAAAATGATGAATTGAGTTTTGCAACAGAAAACTGTTACATAGCTTGTTTTGTTTTGTTTTGTTTTTGAATAAGCATTTTAATTTCTCACTGGAAGGAGGAAAGTAGACAGGTACAAAGAGGTAAAACTTGTCCTTGTTACTTTTATCCAAAGCTAGTCTGTATTTAATACATGAAGTTTACTTTGCCTTTTTTTTTTTTAAATATACACAACATAGTGACAATCTTAAAAAAAATTACTGAACGCTTTCACAAAAAAAAACAAAAAAAACCACAAAAAAACAAAACAAAACAAAAAACCAAAAAACCAAAAAACACCACAACCAAAAAACTTCGAATGTCTTTAGCCTCTCCATCTCTATTTTCTTCCACTCATCAGAGGCAATGAGTTATTTATTTAACTAAAAAGTAAAACAAAGGCAATTTTCACTTTGCAGGTTGTAAAAATACAGTTAAAAGCATATGGATGAGCTTCTTTGGGTAGTTAATATTTTTCAGCCTTTGATTGTGCAACTGCAAGCAAATACAAAGCAGAACAGGGTTACCCATTAGGAAGGAGGGCAGGCTGTTAGCAGGATTGCTCCAATTCCAGACACAAGAGATAAGTGAGGGGGAGGAGAGAAGGAAGGGAAAGGACACATTCTTCTCTTCTTGAAACATACTTTCCATTTGTTTCTGAAGCAAGTTCTCAAAGTAGGAAAAAAAAAAGTGTGAATACATGAAATACAAACAATAGTATCTCTCTGCCAAATATATGTCATTGCTGCAATGCAATCCGAGTAGGGAAATTAAACAAACTTAACATAAAGGCAATGAGGGACAAACCTTTACAGCTCCTAGCTGCTCTTTCCTAAATCTTTCCAAAGGTTTGATCAGAGTTTCAGTAACACTGAGTGCCTAAAAGAAAACAAAAAAGCATGGGTTAGGTTTCTGTAGCCAGACTGAAAAGTCACTTTAGCATCAGCAATAAAAAGAAGAAAGCAAGCAAGCTCTGGGGTAAAATAAAGGAGAAGCATGCAAGTTAGGAGTCTTAAGTCCTAACTCAAAAAAAAATCACATCTCTGAGTTCATTCAAGCTTTCAAAATTTCTATCGCTTATTTCAATCCACTGTCAGGAAAATTAAATCCAAAACAAATGCARAAATTTCAGAAATTTACAGGCTGCAGCCAAACTGCAACTGCTTTACTTGTGCCGGTCTTGCAGATCAGGTTGATGGTCTCAATGACTGAACACCAGAATGAGACACGGGACAAATGATTTTCATTTGGGGACACAAAAATTTCTGCAGMAAGAACCACTACAAACAATGGCAGGATGGACTACTGAGTAGCAAATAATAAGCTTGTAACACACAGCTAAAGCCATTAGGCATTGATATATATTTCCAAATATTTACATTTAATTACATTAAGAAAACCTTAAGTTAACCTAAGTTGTAAAATCAAGAGGTGTAAAGTTAAGAAACAAGAGGTTTGGTTGACTGGGTGAGCAGCCACCAGTGTGCTTACAATAAACAGCCTCATAGCCATACTGAAGAGAAACAAAAAGGAGCCAACATGCCATAATAAGACAGAAAACTGTAGCTTATTAGATCTGGCCAGCAAACACCGTTTCTAGTTCACAGGAAATTTCACCAGAGATGGAGTGGGGTTGGGTTTGGTTTTGGTGCAAACAAGACTTAAAATTTTAAAAATGTTTGAAATTTTGGCAAAGGTTGGAACTTYTTGAATGCAACAGCAGCACGGAAAAGATGGCAAGAGCGTCAGAGGTGTGGAGGAGCAGGTGGGATCCTTTTGGTCTCAGTCCTAAGGCAGACCCACAGGTAAATCATGCCCAGGACTGGGCTTACCACAGCCTCGGGCTGAGCTGCCAGGAGTCCAGGCAGAGCTCCCTGGAAGCCCACCTTAGATACAACAGAAGGCTTTCTCTCTCTTCCCCTCCCACCCCCCCCCCCTTCAAATGTGGAAAGTTTCAGATAAAACATTGCAAGCTTAAACCAGCCTTCTGGAACACTTCTGAAAAGCTCTTATCATAAAACACAAGAGGGATGTATTAGAGATCTGGCACCACACAAATCTGAATAGCACTGTGTGCTCCCACCCACCCCCAGAGCCATGCAGGGATTACTGTGGGAGTCATCCTGCCAATTCACCGTAACCAGAGCAACCCAGATTTTTAAACAGCCACGGCAGCATGCTAACCTATGTAGCTAACTGGAAACCCAAATATCTGGCAAGTCTGGGCCAAACTGCATGTTGCACAGTCATCCATACAACAGGTAATTTCTAACTTTGGAGCACTTGTTCTCATGGCCCAAACTTTTTCTTTCTGCATCCATTTCCTGATTTTCTCAAAAATCCTTAAAGCACCCTTCAGTGCACCTTTGGAGGGAGCAAAAGAAAAAGGAAATCTGACAATTTTGTCTTCCAAAGCTGTACAGCAGCACCAGGCTAACCACGACACAGGAGACCCTTGTGTCGAGCTGGAGGGTGGGGGAAGGACAACAGAGCAACTTCTGTCACGTCTCCAGCCCAGCAAAGAGATATCCTGAAGAGTTCACCCAAGGCTTTGGAAATGCTCTTGGCAGCTGGAGAACCATTCGTTCCCTGAGCTGCCTCCGCTCCCACTGAAAGAGAGCCAGGGCAGTCAAATGCCCCAAACAGGAGTTGAACTGTGGTTCTAGGAAGGATTTGGCCCACCTGGCAGCCTGTGCACATATATCCTAACTACTCAAGCAGTTACCAGGAGTCTCCAGGGCAGTTTTCAGGATACTCAGGTTTTTCAAATTTTGTCAGGCTCCCAGAACTTTCCTGGAAATTCTTAGGGGCTGAAAGGAAACAGCAATTTGGATTTATAATTGGCTCAAGCACCAGAAACAGTTTCCTGGGACACAGCAGAAGTGCCTGAGGACTGAAGGATCTCTCCTTGCTGACCGCAAGCATTCTCACAAGTCAGAGTGGAGAACTGCTCGTGGAAATTACAGAACAGTCCTTCTATATTGGAAAACTTTAAGAAGTTTAAATTGTTTCTGCCAGTTTCCTCTATACTGACAAAGTGAGGGAGAAAGCTATGAGGCCTCCTCAGAGCAAAACTCACAGAGGATGACGCTAGCTGCCAGGATGTAAGAGCACCACAGTTAGTGGAATCATTTAAAAGCATTTAAAGGTAGCAACTGAGCACTTAAATGGTCAGAAGGTTAAAAATAAATATCTAACGACAAGTTGCTTATAAGTTGTTTGAACTTTTACACAAAAAAAAGTGAAACATAAGATCAACAGGCAGTGAATGCATGCTGAACATGAAGTCCGAGTCAAAGAAAACCACAGCACCTTGATGTAACAAAAAGAAAAAAAAAAAAAAAAAAANAAAAAAAAAACCACACACAGAAAAGGCTGTGGTTTATAAACCAGCAGGGCTGGCTGCAAATCACTTGGTCTGCTACACTCCTGTGCAGCATTAACCATGGGAACCACTACAGGAATTTGTTTGAAGCAGAAAATAATCTTTAAATCAAAATGGGATGTTCCCTCAGCGACTGCCAACAAACAGAGATTCCACTGCTGCCAGTGGTATGATAATGCTAGTAACTCTTTCATTAAAAGAAAAACAAGCCTCCCCTCCTTCCAAAAAAGACATTCCTCATTTCGTGCAACTTAAACTTTTGTTAACAGATGCCTCGTCAGCAGAATTTTGCCCGCCATGCAGGTATTTATGATTTGTTACCCCCTCTGCTTTCTGTGTCTGGGTTAAACAACGGGGATCTTGAGTATTTCTTGATRAAGTGGGATTTTGTAGATCTTTGGTCATTCTCATGGAGCTTCATACCAGGCCCATACATAAAAATATAAGAGGAATATTTCCTCCTCACTGAAATGAGCATGTATGTGAGTTTATATGTGTATAAATGGAAACTGTCAACCAAGACGCGACTGGTAAATTCAACAGTGAATTACAGAGCTGTTCTTCTGACTGGCAGAAATAAAAACAAAGTTCATAACTAAAATATGCACAATACTAGATTAAATAGGGAGGCATTTGCACTGTTTTCCGGTACTTAGAATCCAGTGCTTGTCATGAAAAGCTACAAAAAGATGTGTACTTATTTATAGAACAAAAACATTATTTACACTACTATTCATTGTTAACTTAGTTTATTTATAACTTGGGAACTCAAAACAACACTTCTTTTCTTTTCTTTTTTTTTTTTAAACCATGGATAACAGATCGGTAGACAAAAAAAGTAAAATTCTCCCAGTATAAGGAAATAAGCTAAGGATCGCTTGAATATATTTGTCATTATCACTTGCACCTTCCTTAAGAAGTAGGACCATGCTAAAATATAAAATTTCCAAGTAAAGTTATCTTAGGCATTTAAGTTAAATATTCATTAATATAAAATTACACATTCCTTCCTCTTTCAACTTCTGTCTTGACTCTTAAATTAATTTTCATCCCTCTACTCCTCTAATCCTGGCAGATTATGATGACAGGAATGTACTATTTAAAGGGCACAAACAAATTCCTTTTTTTTTCCTTTGTATCTCTGATATATCCAAACCTACCTGAAAGGAATATACACTCAATTTTAAAATCTGGCAGGCAAACTATGGTAAGTGTAATTCATAAGTTAATCAATATAAAGAGGTCATGTCTCAGGTAACAGTATCTTAACCAGCTTTATGAATGTCAAAGTGTCAAGAATGTTTTAAGAAATGTTTAACCCGACGGGCACACGTGGAAAGGTCAAAGAATCAACTTAACTTGAACATAAACCTGGCAATAGCAGTAAAAAAAAAAAAAAAACCACCATTGCCATCATCATCTCAGAAGATCCCTGTATCCAACATTTCCAACAACATCTTAAAGCAGGCTTTCAGCTTTGTGTATACCTCCTAATTTCAGATGCCTTTACAAAACTCCACCTGCTCAGGCAGAGAAACTGTACAGAATGCTGATAATCCTGACTTTTCCAGCTCCATATTTTTCAAACGAAATAAGTAACAGGTTGCAGATTAAGAGGCCCAAACCAACATTTCCTAGAGCAGCCCACCAAGGCACAAACTAAATCCATTAGCAAGTGCGTTTACAGCTGCTTGCTACTTCATCAGTCAAGTCAACAAGATCCACCAGGTAACTCACCAATCAGTGCCAGTCCACAAGATGACTCCATTGTGCCTGTCACTTCTTCCCTTCTCAGAGAAGGTGGAAGTATAGCTGTTTAGGGAGAAACTGCTTCCCCAAACACCACCTCCTATGGACTGTAACCTGACAAGACAGCACCATCCACCAGCATTCAATGCTCCTCATGCTTTCTCGCCCTCCTGCAGCAGGCAGGAGCAGTCTAAGTTCCCACTCCCCTTGCGGGCACATCCAGGCTTATCCTGCAGAGGAGGACGGCTGCTTGCRTGGGCTGTAAAGGAGTATCAACCCACAAGAGCTGTCCCAGAAGCAAAGTCCAGCCCCTGTGGCTACAAAGGCTAGACCAACCTAAATTAATCAAAATTTGTTTTGCTTATTAGACAAATGCAGCAGTGGCCTCCCAGCTTTCATCCTAAAAATGTCCTTAGACCTCAGCCTTTACTGGAAGAACTGGAAATTACACATTGCTCATCAATAACTCTGGCGGTGAGGTAAATATGTATGCTGACCCTGCTCTATTCTGAATCTAAGCATTCTCCCAGACAAGACAGGTTTACTGAGAAACAAAAACAAAAGCCATAAACATACACCTTGCTGCAGACGGCACAGCGACACAGGAGTGCCGAGTTCCCAATTCTCATCCCAGGAACTGGAATGGAGATTAGATGCCAAACAGAAAAGAGGGTTTTAAGTTTCCCAGTGTGCCAACTGGAAAGATTTATTTGTAGACAGGGGCAGGATTGTTTCTCCCCTCGACAAAGCAATGAGGGAGGCGGCCAGTCAGCAGGGCAGAGCACATGAAACTGAGCAAGTGTCAATGAAACTAGATCTGGGAAGGAAGTTTTGCCCTACTCAGTGCAATAGAGAATGCGGAAAGGAAGACATACCTAGCAGTGATTCAAAAGCAAAGTAGTTAACACTGCTGCTAAATAAAGAAATTTACTTTATTAGAAAGAACTTTACTACTTACAGCTGCACTTCTGCTTACAGAGGATATAGCTCTTCTGTGTTTTTCTTAAGTGCAACATGCAGCCTAATAAAAAAGCCGATTCTGATACCTCCAATGCTGGTGCAGAGGGGAATATATAGAAATTGTTTTTTCCTCCAAAAAGCTTTCCTGCTTCGCATAGTGATTTGTTACCGAAATTTCTCAAAGCATTAAGATCTATGCCTGAAACCCTGTATTATGTAACTTTGCAGACACAGTTCCACTACTGAGGACATCAGATATTACTTGTGAAGCCTTAATCTCTATTCTTTCTTTTCCCATGAGAACATGATTTGCTCTTACACAAATGTGCTCCCAATTAGTTGCACAGCCAACTCCCCTGCCAGCATGCCCTGCAGATAGAGTGGCATATCTCTCTAACCGCTTCTCAGCACTGGTTTTGTATTTAATTGGGGCACTAATGATTGCAGTCAGTGCAACCCCCACCCAAAACTCATTTGTTTTCAAATGCAAGTTTTCTTCTTGTAAAAGTGTCTGGATTTTCTTGCTGCTCTAGAGCTTTCCCTGCAGCTTTACAATCTTAAATAATGAAAGACCCTGAGCCACACACGGGGACTACAAACATGGGTGTTTGATTTTTTTGTTTTTTAGAAGGACTGGAGTCCATAGACTAAAGGATTTTTAAGGGGGTCTCATAGCACATTAATACTTATGTGTCTTTGCATGTGTGCAGAAGCTATAAAAAAGCAGTGACGTCCATTCCCCTGGTTCATTTGCTGTAGAGGAAGCCATCTGGTAACAAAAGAGTCAGGCAGACAGATATATCTGTCTTGGATACAATCTATTTTGTACATTTCTAGGATGCCAGAAGGCACCTGTAACAAAACAAATCACCTTCCTCTTAGGTGTTCCAGAAAACTACCCCTGGGGTTTGGTAAGACGATGACAACTTTCTCAAATTGTTCCAGGGGGAAATTTCCTAGACCATCGGTCCACTGCCCCACAAGCCACGATGCAGGCAGACTCCTGTGCTTTGCACTTTCTAGCTCTTTTAAAAGCAGCAGCCTTGGCTTATAGAGAATATACTAGCAGGACTCCTGAGTACCCCCTTCTAGTCAAAGGTTATTTCCTGTTCAGTGGAAGTTTATGAAGGATCTAAATGACAGACAGCTAAAAATGCCTCCTATGACCTAGCTGCTATGCTGTGCTCTGCTCTGAAAGACTGTTTGCATTGATTCACTTGCCATGAAACTGTGGGCCTCAAAAATTAATTGGCGTCATAAGCAGACAATACGAACAATTCTTTCTTTTTTTTTTWAAAAGAAAATTAAATTAAGACAGTAGTTTTAAGTAAAGATTACTTACTAAAAGCTATTTAATAGTCCTGGCTTTTAAGTTCATTCTTATGAAATACATTCCACTATAAAGAGAAAAACACTACAAAGTCATAAACATAACAAACAGGAAAAGAAATAGAGAGAGACAGAGTTTCACAAATAGCAACAAATCAGCTTTTCCCCCATCTGAAGTGGAGGAAAGCTGTGGGTAACTCCTCCAAAGACAGAGCTTCCCTTAGCAAACCCAATACACAAGAGCTGAACAGTGTGACACACCAGAACATTGGTCTGGTTCTCATACAAGCAGAGAATCACTTCCAGTCCACGCTTTGAAATCAGCGGCCGTATAAAGATCTTGACAAAGCGAAAAGGCTGCTCAGGAAAGGAAATAGTATAACGCCCATTTTCTTTGTTCATGGCAAAGCTCAGCACTGAGCAAAAAGATGCCACTGAAAGGCAAGGAATCCAATAGCGAACAACGGCTTCAGTGTTCAGTCAAGAATGAACTGCTCGATTATTGTCAGCACTGTCCTCCACAAGAAACAGTGGTGTTATTAACAACCAGCAAAATCCAAACTGGTGACAGTTTTACAATGCAAATTCCAAACATTTCCCATTGATGAAATAACAGAATGAAAATTCTCTAGTGGCTTATGTTGATGCATGTGAGACCACAAAATTATCTGGAAGAGGAAGCTAGTGGTAACAGAACTTTTCAGCCATATTCACTCAGAGGTGGGAGGAACGCACCCAGAACTGGCTTTGTACTTTTTTCCTACTGTATAGACAACAGTCATCTTTATTTTATAGATTAATGTGCACAAGTTCATATGCAACTCATAAAACAATTTCAGAAGACTGTATATAACATTCAAAAATAAACAAATATATAAATCAAACATTCAGTGTCAGGAATCACCAAAACATAAGAGATGTGCCTGAAGCAGTCTTAATTCTGCATTTGTGTTCCATATTCCGATAATTATATGATTGCCATCTGGCCTCACGCCACGCAGAGGAAAAGTGAAGGCTGGGCAATGACATACGGCAGCAATTGTTCTGCTTGTTTCTAAAACTGGAAAATGTTTTATTACATTGGACAATTTGCAGGAAGGAAAAAAAGGATCTAGGTCCTGTGATTAAGGTAGTCAAATGCTGTTTCTGAGAAATTGCGTTTTATCTGTGCCTCTGTCTCTGCGTCTGAGATGTTCAATATGCTGTTGAAAGCCTAATTTTTCAGAAGCAGTCACCAATTATGTCTTTTCTACTGTCTTGGCAGATATATTTATCAGTCCGTGCTGTCAGTGGACTTAACAGGTTCTGAACATACAGAGTACTATATAATGACATGAACTCTTATTGAACAGATCTTGAATGCATCTTATATCCAAAACTATTGGATTTTTTTTCACCCTAAATCAGTGAGTAAACTGCTTGCTCCTTCACACAGATTTCTGCAATTACTGTGAAGATAGATTAAGATTTATGAACCCTTAAACACCCATGTGCAGAGGACCAAAGAAAAGCTTGGAAAAATTAATACCACCATCTTACAGCAGAGTAGGAACACTGTAAATGAAATGCAAAGAGTCACTGAACAAAAGGTAATAGTAAGCTATTCATGAACATGATGTGTTAAGTGAGCACTTAACCTGTGAAATAAATACTCATGCACTTAAATACTCCATGGTAAGAGGTAAGTATAAGTACATATTTGCACAGATTATTTAAATTCTACCTTTAACCTTTTGAGTGTATGCCTTTGAACCTTAACAACTTCTTTTAACTTGGGAAACCTCTCCCCCCCCCCCTTTTTTTTTTTTTTTTTAAAGAGGAAGAAGAAGAGGAAAGAATAAAATAGTGACTTCACTGAGATATTTCTTTAAAAATCCATAGAAAAACAGTTTCTCACGTTCCTGATACATACTGGGAATAATTCTGCTTTCAGAAAAATGCATTGGGAGAGATGCTATTTTGAATTTGATTCTGACAACCTGGTAAAACTGACAAAGAATGCAAAAGGATTTTTGAGAGGCCATGATTGCAAAGATACCTGTGGCATAAGAACAACAGTCTTTCTTTTTTGAAAAAAGAAAAAAAAAAAAGTTCAAGAACTAACTATATAGCATCTTTCCTCCAAAGATATCCGAAGGAATAGAAGTGTGTCAAAACTGTAGCAGGAAATAGAAGAGACCATATCAAAGTAAAATACTGAGTTTATATTGCCTTGGGGAAATGACAGGAAACATAGTAAGGTGAGTAAAATTGTATCAGAAATCCTATACAAAGAGAAATGTGACGGAGTAAAAAGGAAATACACAAGTACTTAGGGACAAAGTTAGAAAGGCTAAGGCAAAAACATGTTTTATTTGGCAAGGGGCAAAGAAAACCCTAAAGAAAAGGGGTTCTTAATAGCTATTTCAGAAAACAGAGAGAAAGGAAGCTATAAAACCACTATTTAGCTGGAATGAGAGTTAAAACAAACCAACAATTGACTGTAAGACAACGGCAGATTTTAATAATCTTCACAAAGGAAAAAATCTCAGTTAATTGTAGCAAGCCATCTACAAAGTGGGAAAAAAAATTGATGTTAAGGAGAGTAAGGATTTCTTAAGAACAATTAGATGTATTCTTACATTACGCAACTGAAGAATTAATTGCATTCAAGTCAGAAGGGGCTTTGCTTTAGAGTAGTTGAGGAACTCAGCAAAGCAAACTAAAGGGAGAGGCAGCAAGGTCCCACAGGATGGTAGAAGAGCAAACACAGCAGCAACTTAAAAGTGAGAAGAGGAGGAGAAAGCAGGAACTGAGAAAGTTACAGACCAGATGTACCAACTCTGATACTCAAAAGTCCTGGAACACACTATAGAAGGTTAAAAGCGACTTTGAATTTGTTAAGAATAACATCTAGTTTCCTTTTTGAGATCAGCGCAGTAGCCGGTCTCCTCAATGATGTCTTCAATGCTGACCCGCATGACATTCTCAAAAGCAAAGGTGGCGACCTGGTCTTAACAAATAAACCACAGGAAGAATGAGAAAACAACATCCTAGTTGCAAAACTACCCTGAAAAATACCTGTTCAGCTAAGAGGACATTTCAAGCATCATATAGGAAACTACAACCAAGTTCCCCGCATGATCCAATTTTCTGTAGCAATTTATGGAGTGACCTACCAATAACTCCACCAGACTAACATATGTGTGGAGTGACATAAATCCAAGAGAAAACGTCAGTGCTTTCAGAAAGCAGGATTAAAAATAATTTTGACATAAAAGAGAGATGGGCTAAACTCAGTGTAATTAAATTGAATAAGGAAAAATACAGATGTAAAACACCACTTTGAAAGGGTAACAGTGAAAATACTACTATGATGGAAAAGCGATCAGTTTTACTCCATAACTACTGCAGAAAAGTTCCCAAAAAGTTCCCAGCTTAATTTGCAGTAAAGGAGACTTAGGATGGATATCAGGTGAAAAAATAGAAGAATAAACATTGGAGTAAAACTAGAGAAGTCCCTGGAACTTTTTTAAATAATAGGTTAGACTGGCACTCATCAGGGATCATCTAGGTATACATGACCCTGCTGCAAATCACACCTCTGGCAGGGCTGCAGGYAAATGCCGCCAACTCACTCAGTCCTGGCGTGGGAGTAAGCTAACTGAGTAGGGCATGAGAAACTACTAGACAGGACCCGAGAGATTGCTGGACATGGCCCATAACTGTGAGAGAAGCTGACAAAAGTTACAGACAGTGCCATGAGGGGTGACTGGACTTCCAGCATGGTTAAGGGAGAGTTATGTGAGAAACAGCTGAACTCCAGAAGCAGCTGAAGGGCAGGACGGAGGACATCCAGGGAGTGGAAGCATGCACAGCCAGCACACCAGGGTGACCGCGCCGGTAGTGCCAAGTACTGCTGAGATTCCTGAGGGAACAGTACAAGCGTTATCAAATTTGATTATGATTTAGCAAGACTGGAATCAAGAGGGAAAACTAATTACAGCAGGCTGGTCATTTGGGAGAAGACTGGGATGGAGGAAGGGARGTAAGAAAGTGGTAAAAAAGAAGGTGAAGAAGGAGGAAAAGGGATAACAACCACAGGCAATCAATACCTACCAGGTAGACCTGCACTGCTCATCACTGCAGCTTAAATGAGGGCAGCCAGCGAAGCCTGTTGTTCTGAGCCCATCACAAGAATCAAACCTGCTTCTGCTGTCAGGAGAACTGGGGCGGGGAGGAAGGTTTGGTACTCTCCCTGGCAAGCAGGAGAACGGCTCGGTAGTGGAACAGAGCATCGCCATGTTGGTGCTTGTTCGTCCCCAACCTTTTCCTACTAGCCTTGTGAAGTTCCCTTTCATCCTTGTGCTTCCATGACACTTTTGTAATGTCAAAGGAGCAGAATGCAAGTCCCACGACTCCATTCATGCTTAACACGTAAAAATAATTTCCAGAATATCCTCAGGGACAAAGTAACCTATTTCCTATCTGCCCTGGAGAATGTCACCAAGCTACGGTGCTATGGAAAAATGTAATTTGTTTTTGTATTGGCCACTCTAATAATTTCAGTGAAACGTTTGGATTAATGCCAACTTCCCTTTTCACAAGCAACTAAATCCTTTGACAGTTGGGATATAATTTCGGCTGCCTTTGAAGGAGATGGGAGAAATGGTAAAACCATGAAGTGCAAGACTCCAACATCTGAATGAAATTATTAAATATCTACCAAATAAATATTCACCAGACAAATGATAAACAAACAAGTAAATTTATGGTAAACACTAATAGAAAGTTTTATGGACTCTGGATTCACCACAAACAATACTTTCAGAAAACCRTAAGATGTGTAGGTGATGAGTATTTAATTTCAGTTTAGAATTATTTTAAGTGCACATTGGTTTCATTTACCATATGGTTGTGAAAAAAATAACCCTTTTCTCAAATATCTAAAAATTAAAATGCACAGAAATATCTGAAATGCCCTTAGTTCTATAATTATTCATTGATTTCTTTAATTTTACTTTATGTGACTGAAATTTATCTGCAATTCTGCACTGAAACTGAAGTGAGCAGTGAGAAACCTTCTGGTCATCTCCAAAATGGTAAAGGGAAAAATGCTCAATAAAGAGCATTCTTAAGAAAGAAGACTGAACGCTTTTGAAAAAAATCCTRCTATATACTTCGCATCTGAACGGAAAGTCTTTGGATCCCTGACCTGATTCCAAACATCTGTGAGTGCAACATGCCCTAATATTCTCCATGGGAGTATCCCTAGAGCTCATGCCACTGTTAAAACATCTACTGAGAAGTCAAAGGAAAAAAAAAAAAAAAAAAAAANAAAAAAAAAAAAAAGTCGGAGCAGCAGTCGCTGAAAATGATCTTTACCAATCACCAGACAATCATTTTCTCAGAGACTTAGGGCCACTGTTACATTAACTCACTCTAGAAACGATACATAACATTTGCTAGACTACAGATGCAATGAAAAGGTCACGCATCTGGTAACTCAGGGAATATATTCTGTTTCTGTTTGGAATTAAGTATTTGCCCCACAATATTTTATACTCCCCAGTTTTTCATCAAACCATCACTGTTCTAACAGATACTGCATTTCATACTTTTCTTATCAAGAAACTGACATTAATTAGCTTTTAGTGTGACAATGCCTTCTGTGTAAGCATGGGCAGCATACAAAAAAAAAAAAGTAATACTGTTTTGTGGCATTCAGTCTGAAAAACAGAAGTGTTTCACTATACAGACAGACAGCACTGGATTCTGCACAGCCTACTGTGTTGGTAATCTATTACTGCTGAAGATCTATTGATACAGTCACAGAAACATGCCACATAATTCTGAAGTCCTGAAGCTAACATCTCTCAAAAACCTGATATCAAAATAGTGTGGAAAATAATGTGACAGGCTATAAAGTATTTTTCATTGTAAAACTTCCCAAAGACTTTCATTAATTAGATGTATGCAACTTCACTAAAATAAAATACAGCTACGGATAGCAGACAAGAAAAAGCACAGTAAAGGCTATACTTCAGAATTACGAAAAACAAAAGCAGCATACTTGAGCAAATCTCTACAACTTGGCAAAACAACTCAAGATACTGAAAAATTGTCTCTACTACGTAAAGACAGTATTCTTCAGGAATGTGCAAGGAACCACATAGACCCCAATTCTGACCCAAATGTGGTTCCAGATTAGAATGACATACCAGGACATAACACAGCACACTCAAGGAACCATGACTATTACTGGGCTCAGGACTGACAGAGAGAGAAATGTTAAAAAAAAAATTGTTCACAAGTTCTTTTCTCACTTATCTAAATACTCCTATGCTGCAGGCACAGCTTCTGGCAGAGAAGAGCACAAAACACAGATTAGTTTCAGTTTCCTCACAGCGATGCCAAGTGGTCACCGACTTCCAGGAAGATAAAGATATAATCACATGGCAAATACTGAGGAACATAATTGCTATCTAGGCAGATCTAAGAGCATTTCCTAGATGCAGGGTCTGACCACACTCAGAAGAAAATCGGGTACGCATCATCTGCTCTATAAATCCCCCCTCTGAAACGAAAGTTGGGCATGCAACTGCAGAGGAGAACCATGGTACCATCCAGAAAGAAACCCCCCATCTCCTGGGCAACTTAGGAAATCAAGATAACAAGGTGCATTGCAGAGCTCTCAGCCCACAGTCCATGTGCAGCCAACCTGACCCGTATTACAGTAATACTCTAAGCAATCACAGGCACATGAACGAAGAACGCTCCCTTCCACACAACAGAGCAACTAAATGTTTGCAGATACAACCCTCCACCAGAAAGGTCACCTACAAAGAAAAGGTTTGTAAGTCTGCTACTGCATCCAGCCAACAGATTGCATCCCAAATCCACATAAGTGTTGAAGCTGGAGCCACAGAGATCCTGGATCCAAATTTGGCCCATTTCCCAACCTTGGGTGTCCTGCTGCAGTATTGTCTTTCATCTTGCTTTTTACTGTAAAGGGTAAACAACCTTATGATGGTTTTCCCATTCACCCCAGCCATAATTTATCAGGGCACTACCATTTTAAACCAACTCATAGTTACCTGTCCTTACCATAACAGCTTTCTTCTTTAATAAGAACTAGCTGCTGTCTGTAACTCTAGACTACAGAATCAGAGGCTGCACAATGAGAGCTTTCACTGTTAAGTTATTGATATCAACATCTTGGTGGTTAACAAAGCAGTAAGCAACTTTAACTGACTTTCATCTTACTCTCTGCTATACGTACAGCTTTTTAAAATTTTTATTGCAACTCACCAATATTTCTCTTTGTTCTTCCAGATTTTTTAAAAAGTTTGAAAACTCATGAAGTGACGCATCTGTAATACAAAACCAGAAAAAAAGTTTAATCATGTTGCAGGATGGCATGGCAAAATTTAGCCACTTACAGTCACTTCTTACCTACCTATATATCTTTCATCATCTGTCTCTGCATCACCAATGAATTCAAATTTAAAGTCTCTCAGAGAATGGGCAAATTTTCTCTGGGCTGCTGAAAGGTCTGCAAGGAAAAAAAAGCACAGATTGAAGGTTAGGGAATCATTTTAAGAAGGCTGGAAGATCCTCCTACTCCTAGAATAATCAACTTTTACAAGAAACTCTTAACACAGGTCTGCCTAAGGACATTACAAGACATCCAATATTGTCTAATCCTCTTCTGATCTCATCTGAGAATCTGTCACACGGATTTCTTTATACAAGTCTATATAGTAGAAAGCAAGTGTGATCATGTGTACAGTATTAGACCTACTCTTACGCTTCACTATACCACAATTTAGGGCACAGGCCATACAAACAGATCTGTAACTACAGAAGTTTAAGGCACAACACTCAGAGTAAGCTGCGCCAGTTGTCTTAGTCTGCTAACCTAAATTCATTAGTATATTCGTCAGCACAAATACGTATCTTAGGATTTTCTATATACTCTACATAGATAGCACTGCTAGTGAAACGTTTATACGTAAACCAAATTTAAAAGAATCGTTGCACTGGAACTAGAAATTCCATGGAGTTAAACTATGCCAAAAGTTAGTTAAGTTAAATGCACAGCATTAAAATTAATTTTGTATAATTGTTTTACAATATTCTTAAAACATTTTCTTCAACCCAATTTTTACCTATTAGTGTTTGACAATTTGGGGTCAGAGGGCTGCACTCTTACATCCCTCAGGAAGTAATCAGACTCTATATTCAGCCACAATACCATCATTATAAACCCTTATTAAGATTTATAAAGCTGTAAATAAGCAGTCTACACACACTTTTCTGTTGTGCTGACATGTGCAGGTTGGGAATGTCACGAGTTCTGGAAGGATGGAATTGCTCAATGGAAAAAAAGGATGCATGTCCTGGTACACTCCTAGCCAGTAGTRAAGGTTTTACACACATTTTTGTTGTCAGCCAAGGTTAAGGATAATTTGAAATATTTAGTTAATCTATAATCTTTTTCTTATCACATGCAGTTCTGAAGGGCTAAGAACAACTCTTAACAGACCAGGTAAGCATTTTGTTCTTTAATATTAACTGGAGCTAAAAGAGTACAAACTTGGGCTTTTTTGCTGTTCTTGTTCGGGGGTGGGGGGTG
>JAYKAV010003055.1:831426-934903 GCA_035582835.1 Phoebastria nigripes
GGGGGTTTTTTTTGGTTTTTTGTCTGTTTGGTTGGTTGGGTTTTTTTAAACCAACTTTACGATAGGTCCTGCATCCAATACATCATATGTTTTATTATGTCATAGTCAAGTACACCTTCGACATACGATGCTGCACTGAAAGTTCAGTTCAACTGCTTAAAAGGATAAGTCACAAATACTCTACAAACAGCAAGACATGACCTAAAATGAAAAAAATGCTTTCTGCTCCTTGCCATTCCACATTCCATTCTTTTCGTCCATTTCTCATTAGTCCCTTCCTCACCTATTGTGTAACAGCGCCGTTCCCTGTGATGATATACTGCCAGGTACTCGCCTCACTTTTCCAACTACTTCTAAAGCCTGTACCTGTACCCTTCAACACATGAAGCTGCAGGATGCTGCACAGGGTTGAAGGAAGAAGGATAAGAACGTTGAAGGAAAAAGCAACATAATTCTCATGCGAAAGGAAACACGAGTATTTTAACTCAAATGTCTTGTGGGCTAAAACGCTGTTCATAAAGTGGACAGCAAAAGAAACAATTTCTGCCGGCTGTGAAAGGCTTAAAAATGGAAAATAACAAGTTTCTTAAACATCTGATGTTATGCTTATTTGTAAGCGAGGTCACAACACAAGGCTGAAAAGAGTTTATTTATGGGAGAACGGGTCCAACAGCACACACTCTCCCAAATTTATTTTTCTTGAATCCGATAATCCCCTACCAAGCCCTGTCATATGAGAGCTAGCCCCATGCTAGAGGAAGGAATTGTTTATTACGTTTTCCCTCGCTCGTAGAGGTGAAGTATTCAAATAATGTTGAGCAACATACATGTTAAGAGAAGGCATGCAGCACCGCATGCACGCATCACCCCCCTTTCCCCTTCACAGACTGAAAGGGTACTAAAATACTGAAGTGGGCTATAGGCTTTGATGAGCCTTTCTAGAGCAATGCAAAACCGCCTCCTGCACAGCTGCATATCCCACCTCTCCACCAAAAGCCACCTCTTTGGTGACAGTGACAGCAGACAACGTGTGCCCACGCCCCAACTCTTTCAGTGCAAAGTCCAACATCTTCAGTCAAGTTGAGAACGGGCTGAACTGAAACACTGAGCTTCTCACAGCATCAGTAAGCCACATCCATGCATTTCTTTCTACTGAATCTGCTAAGGGATTRGAAATTACTGACCAAAGGCCTGAGTAGGTGGTTGGAAGCAGTAACCTCCATCACTCTAGATTTGCAGAGTTCCTGTATTAAAGCCAGGAAGACACATTAAATTTTTGCAATGACTTTCCACAAATCATCTCCAAAATGTTTAAGAACTGTTCCAGAAAATTTTGGAAAGGATCAAGGGGTGGGGGGAGGTTGGAGGTTTGGGACACAGAATAATGACCTGATGGGTCAAGAAAAGCTGCAGATACCTGGCTATTGAACCAACACCTAGAAGAAAAGACAATGAAATAGGAAGAGACTTTCTAGTGGATTTTAAGAACTTGGCACTTTCAACAAAGGTGAGAAGTCACTGGAGCAAAATAAAAACCAATCACATGGTGCAAGATGTAACTGGGAAGAAACAAACCTCCCGACTAGGAGAAGAACACTCCAGTCACTTGGTTCAACAGACTGCTGCAATGATCAGAGTCCTAACTGTTGCCAAAATAAAGAGATTTTTAATCCTGCTTAGTCAGCAGATGTTAACTACAAGATTCATCCTCCAATGTTTATATATCATCCAACAGTCTTCTTTTATTTTTGCTAAATTTACATTTAAGGTCACATTCTGTTTTCATTCCCTATGCCAAGATAGCCCTGGTCTAACATAAAACTAGCACCTTGCCGGGCAGAACCACTGGTGCCCAGCTATTCACTGGTCTGCCTCTTGCTCAACTAAAAGCAACAGAACTGAATATCAAGTAGAGATGGAGGAAAACTTTCTCAAAAGGTCAGAGCAAGAATACTGAACTAATTCTGCTAAGCACAGGAAAAATTACAAGCATGGTGGCTAGACTCAAAAAGATAACATAGCCCTGTATTGGATTTCTTGCCATCTGACAAACCATGGCCAGAGGGGGACACCTGAGACCATCTGCAGTCAAACCTTCCACTGTGGGGCAAACAGCATGAAACTGCTCCAGCCTTTATCCTGATAAATTCCGCAATCCTACAGTACACACACAGGTGTTCACATAATTACAAGCATTCATAAAACTCCATAAAAACAAACTAGATGCTGATATCATCATACGTACTATAATCTCTTACTATTGTGTTACGATTTAAATGCTGAGCACTGTTGCTTAAGTTAGAAATTTCATAAATGTAACTTGGCTCTCTTCCATCCTGTGTCAGAAGACCTTTACTACAGCAAAATTATTCAGCTGGCACTGACAGTATTGTTCCACATAACATTAGAGCTTGCAAGACCAGTATGTGCTATATAACAGACTCTAAACATATACAGATTCCAGCTACATACATTAGAATAAGACAGTACATGAGTACGGTATGTATCAAACAGCACGGCCAGTTACGCTGATTATCTGACTAATGCTGTAGCCTACTGAAAAAACACAGTGAGAATTTAGGGGGCCAGAAAGCAATTATTTTATTCCCTTTAATCTCCACATTCTACACAGTAACACCAAATAGAAAGATATAGGAAGCAGTAACAGGGCTGTTGCTTGTTGAAATCTACTGCTATCATTTAAAGGGAGGAACAGGGCATTCAGGATTAAAGAATGTTTAAATATCAACCAAACAGTAACACTCTTTCCTGAATAAAATGTAATCCTGGCAAACCCATAAGGCAGAGTCATTTCAAAGACTCACTTTCTTAAAACACTAAAAGAAACCAAGCATCTGCTAGATGTTTTGACCGAAAGACTGAAGAGAAAGACAGGCACATTTCCAAAGAGAGAAGGGAGGGATGTAAGCACACCAGGGCTTTTAATTTTCTCTCTTTGTTAATGTTCATATCAGTACAATGTATTTTTTTCATGTTTGAATGTAACTACCTAAAAACACACCAGAAGAAATGGGAGCAGCCACCCGCTCCCCCACTTTGCTCTGAAACGCTTCGGTAACAAGCATTCCCAGCAGCTCGTCCTGCGCCAGACACGCTGCCGGTGCCCCACACAAATACCTCTATATTTTTCCATTTGGATTTGGAGGAAAATATTTTTGTTCCTTATCTGAGTTGAGCCGAGCCAACATGACACCATTAGTTGCTAGGCGGTGGCCAGCCCTCACTTACAGCACCAGACTCCAACCACTCCCTTTACTCTAAGATCAGTACTAACTTCAGTGTTAGCCACCCAAACTAAAACTCTTGCACGAAGCAAGACAATATTGCTTCCTAACATTATCCTAGATCTTTTTTGCGTGGCAGGAGAATTATCTGCTTGCAACAGCCCTTTGTATTAGCGTTAATATTTTTCTACAGCAAAATACAGATTTCTACATCAAGCTTCACTTTTACTGTATCATGATGATTCTTTAAGAAGAACTGGAATTACATTGCCATTCCTCATCCCTAACTACAAACCTCATTGACACTAACAGATCTGCTCCAGGAATGACAGATTTCTAGAGGCTTTATTTAACAGGGGTTAAAATTGCTCTGGTCTTGTTCAACAACATTCTCCTCAGAAAGCTAAAAGGTTAACAAATACTTGGATTTAACTACCAAGCTCRTCTTCAAGCTACGTTACTACATTAAGGACTAATATTAGACTTCTTGATCTATTTTCCTCGCGGTAGGCCAAGATCAGGCAAGCTACACRCCATTGTGAAACAGGCAAGGACAAGCTGAGTGAGAGTCGGCCTCTCCCCTCTTCTTCCCAGGCATCAATCTCACTTGCAAGAGCTAACGAAGTAGCTTCAGAGGAAAAGAGTATTTAAAATAGTTTGTCCAAGAGCTGCAATATAGACTTGTATGACGTTTTGTACAAAACATGCGCCATCTCAACGCTTACAAAAGCAACTCCATGTTTCTCTTTTGTGTCCCCTTTAGCAAGGAGAACAATGAATCTAATACAATCCACGACACTGAGAACATGAACAGGATTTAGTTATTACCTTACGAAGGTGGATAAACAGGATTTACTTATCAACTTAGGAGATGCAAGCCATGTGGCAGATTCTTAAGAGCAGTCCAACTCCCTAAAACCAAATAAACTTTTCACTACTCATTTTTATCTAATAAGTATATTGAAAGAACCATCAAAACAGAAAAAAATGACAATAAAGCTAAAATACAAAGTTATTCATTCCCCTCCAAAACCAGAATGGAAATCAACTTCAAAGACTAAAAGGTTTCTGGAGTCCAGTTTTGACAATGTCAAATAACCCACGGCAACTCACGAGTTTCTGAAAGCTTAGCAAATTCAGGTGTGAGGATTAAAAATCATCTCATCACTGACTTGTCAAGTAGCTCTTAAGTTTTTATTTCCCCCCCCAGCATAATACAGTGTAAGCATATTTGGACCATCCCACGCCTTTAAAACAAATAAGAAAAACCGCAACGCCTCCCCATTTCAGTTTAATTCAACTAGCAACACAGCATTCTGCTGCTGCTTGGCCCAAAGGCACCTTTCCAGCCGCAGCTCCCGAGCGTCCAGCAGTTGACAGCTTCACACCCTCTGCATTCATGTGCTCAGGTCTGAGACAAATCTACATCAATTGTACCAAAGTTACGATGTGTTTTATTATTTACTAAAAACCCTCAGAAATTTGGTGTCAGAATGAAGTCACTCTACATCAAGTTTACACACACACGTGCACACACAAATGAGAGTTTAAATCTTCGAAATATAACAAAAAAGAGGAAGAGCTAGCAAACAGCACTAGTAATATTTTAGGAAAAGTCTTTCAAATTTTAACATGGAAGGGTTTTTGATACCAAATTAAAAAATGTTATATGTAAATACAAGAAATTAATAACAATTTTAGTAATCTTAATCTCTAATGGAATTTTTCTTTTCAACTCGTCACAGATAGGAATTGATGTCGTTCTTCTGTTACACTAAAGTCCAAATTTTTTCATGACTCTCCCAACTAATGACAACAGGAAGTGAACACCTAGAAGCCAAAAAAGAAAAGCATGTTTTTATTGTCCAACCTAAGAAAAAGAGAGAAAACTGAATATTGGGGCAATGAATAGAATTCTTCAGAACAGTGCCTCTGTTAGGAACTGACTGGTCTTAAATGTTTCTTCCACAGTGTTTGACATTCCCTATTACCAGTTTTAGTGCATGCTGGGGTCATTAATTGTGGCATAATTATGTGACAAGTGAAAACAGGCTATTTAGCCTGAACAAGCCACATGTAAATGGCATGACAGAGATACTCCAACCTTCCCCCTACTTCTTAAGAGAGAGAACCACCCAATTTTTGCAATATTTCTATTTCATAGGTTAATTCTGTCATATTTTATGATTTTCCTTCTTTCAAATGCATAATCCCATAGTCTAAATGCCACTATTCTCCACATCRATCAAAACAGGCAAGTTAAGAAAGCTTCAAGATTTTAGCAGAGTAGACTCTTAATAATCATAGATATAAAAAATGTTTTAGATGCCATAACCCCCAACCATTGTTTCCTCCTAGAGAAAGTATGCAGCATAATAACATAAAACACAGATCATCTTATCTACCCTCTCTAGTTCTTGAACTTTCACCAGTGAAAACAGACTTAACTGATTGCTCCTCTTTCTACCCTTGCAAGTACAAGGGGACGAACTCCACATTCTCCCACATCAACAAACAACTAATTAACATGTTAATTACCATATATGAAATAGCACAAAGCAGCATCTTATGCGAGTATGGGCAAACTGCCAAATTACGCTGGTATTGTCCCTCGGCTGCACCACACCTTCTTGGGCTCTGGTTATTTGCCTTTGCAGCTGGATCTTTGAAATCAGCAAGCCAGCCCTACTCCACCCTGCCAAGGGCATTTTTTTCTTTGCATCACAGGCATTAGGCAAAACAGCACATTTAGTAACTCAGCAGAGATTAAGGCTCTCCTAGAGCATCTCCAACAGCTCTTACAAAAAAGTGCACCCCTCTGCCAGCTCAGATGGTGACTAAATCTTTCCGTTCTGCTCTTCAGGAACACAGCATAAGTTACAATTCATGAAAGAAAAAGACAAGCTGCATCCCTGGCCCTACAACCCTGCCAATAAATTCACTGCTTCAGGGGTGGAGAAACATTCCTGCAACCACCCTGACATAAGACCTGTATCCTAAAGACTGCTGAAGGGTCAGGCAACTGTGATGGAAGTTACTGTGGAGTACCACAAAGACAGTTTCTCTTCAAAGGAATCATAACCATCTTCCTGATCCTTACAACCTCCACGTCTCTGACAACAAAACAGACCAAAAGAAGTAGTAAATCAGAAAGCAAGGACTAAGAAAAACAAATTTGCAATGCAGAAAACTATGAGAGCATTCCACCATGTTCTCAGGGATCCCAAAGATAAAAACTAGCAGTTCAGGATTTGCTGCAAAGGTTTCCCTATATTATACTGCAACAAATGGCAGCAAGGTGGACACCAATGTTACGTATACAATCTGTTCCCAAAAGAAAACTCTGCATCAATCCAGAAGCAACAGTTCGAATACACAGTACCAAAATAGTTGTACCATCAAAGCTTTCACTGGTAAAACCTTCTACAATACCTTCAGCTCTATAAGTAGCACAGACCTGGGGACTGTCTTCCAAAAGTGACTGAATTAGAAAACGTGAGATGAAAACATTCCTTTTCGGAGATCAGGATTTTACTATTATTAATGTAAAGATGTATGAATTCAGAAGGTGAGATTACACTTCTAGTAGTGAATTTTCTAGCAGAAATTTAAAACTGACTTAAGTCTTTCATAAGACAACTCTGATCACTAAATGGAACATAAATTTCCAGATGTTGTATTCTTCAATTCAAATTCTTGTCCAACACCACAGATTTGAAGGCCCTCCTGCATTTATTCATGGTTTCTTTACTCGTATTTATTCTGTAGGATGACTATGTTCCTGTTTCACAAACCATTTATATCCTGAAAATGAAGCTATTGATGTCTCAAGGACAATCTGCAAACAAGCAAGGGTGTTCAGTGGCAAGTAAATCAGAAGACCATACTGCTTAAGGATGAAAAATTGTGCTAGATAACTGAAAACATTCTCCTCAACTGGGAAACTCTGTAAAATAAATAAAGTAATTACAGGAAAAAATGTGTTTATTGTACAGATACTTATCCAACATCAGCATTCTGAATGTTTTAATTCTGGAGTACTGCTTTCTTTCCCAGACTTATTTCCCAGACAATAACTATAATGTTTACATAAAACAGAATATATTGTGTTGAAATATTATTTTGATTGGAAATATTATTTTGATTGCAAAAGAAAAGACCAATTCACTGTTGGGCAGAAGCTCAATTTTGCCATTATATTCTCCAACTTATAAAATAGTTTTGTGGTTGGGGGGCAACCCCACATAATCAAATCTATACTCTGAATATACACAATGAAGCATTAACCCCTCACAGCTCACCTTAAATGATTTTTTCTCTGAATTCAGAGCACTTTACTTTTCAAAATCCAAATAACTAACAGGACATGTCTACCTAATTTCTTCAGTCATCAAAATTCAGTCATGGCAGTCAGGTAAAGTTGTTACATCAACACAGCAGGAGAACCTGACCCATGACCAGGGCACAGAAATTTCCACCTTCCAAGAAACAGGACTGACTCCATTATTTGAAGTCTATTGTCTTAGAAAGCACACGTGCGACCGAAACTTGATGGGGTTGAGAAAGTTGGAAGGGGAGCGCAGCTCAGCCCGGGATGGGAAGGTCACAGCAAACATGCCAGCTTGCAGGTTTTTCACATGCCACATCTGCTGCCRTTGAGCATGAACATCACCTCGGGGAGTTCACATCCAATAAATAGCTTCAGCAAAATCTTTTTTTCCTCCACAGCAGCAAGCAGGGGGGGGCAACAAAAAACAAACAAACAAACAAAAAAAAAAAAAAACCAAGCCACCAACCTTTCCCCACAGTTCGTAGCTAAATGAATCCTGAACAGGATTTCACACAATAAAGGCCTTTTTCCAGACAGAGCTCTCTGCCTGCTTAGTTCCAGCCATCTGCAAACAAGGCAAGTGTTAGTGCTTTTCATGAGAAGTCAGAAGACRACTCCATAATGGGAAGTGGGCAGCCAAAACACAAAAAGAGCTGGTAGCCACCTCCCTAATGAATGACTAGAGCAAGTATTTTTATCATCTTTAAAAGTACATGCTGTTCAACTGACGGTTTGAAATATTTTATGAAGCTGTATATCAAGTCTACAGAAATGCCAACATTAAACATGAAAACCTTTGCAAAAAAAAAAAAAAAAAGCATCATTCACAATGTTTTCTCTCTTCAAAATGGCAGATATCTCAAAAAATTGTCACTTGTATGGAATTACTGCCTGTCTGAACATTTGCATATGTAGACAAAAACCCAGAAGGAGATCAAACTTGCAAGATACTGTGATTTCTCCACAACAAAACATGTCCAAACACACACTCAGCACACCTGCACGCGTATAATTAGCGTTATATGAAATGGCTACCAAATACTTTGTCATCAGTAAGACCATAAAAGGTTCAGAAAATAAAGTTACATTTTCACCAGTTCCTCTGCTCATGAGTCATGAAAATTAAGCAAAATTCTTCCAGTAGGCTGAAAAAGACCTTAGATAGTACAGCTTTATTTTCCCAAGTGCAACAGGATTCAAGTGGGAGAGGACAGAGGAAAACACAATGAGGAATCCGACAAATGAGCAGGTGAGATCTGTAATTCAACAAGTAATGGCCAAGTGCCCAACCTTCGGGCTATTTATTTACTTATTTATTTATTAAAAGGTGAAAGTATGAGTGCATTTTGGAAAATGCTTGACAATTTAGTGCATTTCTACACAAAAAAAMCTTAAAATCCAAATTCAAAATGCAGAGTGTAGGAATTCTGGCAAGATTTGCATTAAACTCCTTTTATTGAGGTATAGACTTTTTTGTCCACYGTAGGCAAGCCAGGGTGAATCTTCAGCATCAAGGAGGACGGGATGACCACAACATGCCCCTGAAGAGGGAAGAGTTCAAGAACAACTTTGCTGTAGCTAGACACAGAAGTTAAATGAATCCAAGTTTTGACAGAGAAAACAGCTGGCAGCAACTGTGGTGCAGAGGACAGCCTATACTTACATCATATATRGTTTCCAGAAAAAGCACCGGACAGCACAGCAGTGGGTAGCTAAACTAGATGCCCAAATTAAAAAAAGGTTTTACTACACACTTTTCCAAAACTGTCAAATGGGGATTTTATGTGTAAAGCCACACAACAGTTGTGTGTCAAAAGGAAATTTTTCTGAGAGCTCTCACATGAGCTGTATCTGGCTAAACCATATTAAAACTGAAGCTTCTAATTAGGTCAGACCAAACCATATACATACACCACAGAATATTTCAACATCCATACACTGAATACAGGATTCCTTTAAATAAATAAAAACAGCAGAAAGCACTGAAATACACGAAACGTGAAAGTAAAGGATGAGCCTCCCACTCCCCTTTCACTGCTCTCGCTGTTGCTCTTTTAAAGTTGTTGCTAGAGGAAGCCCTGATGCTCCAGCATCATTTCACCTGCCAGCTTCTCTGATTATTGCAGTTTATTTGCCTGGGCAGAAGAATRAAGTTATTGCTCAAGGTATACCTTGAGTATAAGGTATAGCGGCCATAAATAACCACTAACAGAGCTTGCCAGGAAATATTTATTTAAATATTCAACTATGTAGTATGGTATATGCCAAAAGAGAAACTTTACTCATCTCTGGTTTGGATAGTTGTGCAATATTTGAACTCTATGTGCAAAGAAATCCCGCAATCCTTCTGTCAGTTTCAGTTTAGAAATTTTACAAGAGGCCAATGAATCAATTGTAGGATACTACTATGTATGTAAGAGAGACACAGAGTCAAACTTACTAACTCTGATTAGAAAAAAACCTTTGACCTTAAAGTTACTGACACACAAGCATGTGAAAGCCTCACTGCTCTGGGATTTCAGTACATTTCTCCAAAATGAGTTTCCAATCTGGATATCAGTGGCAACTGGTTCCCAAATCAAAGATCACTAAATAATCAAAAACCAAAACAAAACAATTGAGCAAAAGCAATTTAGGATAGAGCAACCACCACATCCTCATGAGAAGCACAAGGCATGAAAGAAACATCTTGCAATCCTACGCAGCTGTACCAACATAACTTATAAGCAGGAAACAAAGCCATTTGTTTAGTCTTCTAATGCAACTTTCATATTTTGTTCTGTTTTCAAACAAAAGGAAGACTTACAGTATATAACACAGTAAGAATCTTTTTTAGATTACTTACATCCTTTATGTTTTAACACAAGAATTAGCTTAAATTTACCATCTCGGTTTTAGAGAAAAGTCAAGCTGGTTTTGTTTCTAAACAAGYGTAATGTGTATCATTTTAGAGTGAAAGTACTAGCCTACGTAACTTTTTTTATTTTTCCATAATTTAACTGTTTCAGCTGCATAACTAYGCACTCTGCATTTCTGATATAAGGTGTTCTCAGGAGAGAGAAGATAACGCAGTTTCTTGCATAAGTCGAGCAATACCGCGAAAGTATTCACAACCTCCCTTAGAAACTACTATGTATTTCCTGCACTGGAGGTGACTATTCTCACCACTTTGATATGAGGAACACTTTATATAATAGAGTAGGAGTACAGAAGTTCAGTACTTGGTTCAGCAGTGTTTGAGTTTCACTGATGGAAGCTGAGGGAAAAAGAGTGAGCTGGCATTTCCAAAGAGAAAGTTGTTTTATGAAATGYTTGGATTTATGAAGTTTCTATTACCATTTCTGGGGTTGAGGCGTTACTAAGCTTCGGAGAATTTGTTTATAAAACAGGAAGTATTGATTTTTGCTTTGCCTCTCATCCCTGGACACACCAACAAGAGTTTATATTCAAGTACTGTCCCTGCTTATCATCAGCCAAAGGATCCACAACTCCACCTTGCTAGCCCAGACATATTCAGCATACTCACAGCTTTAACTGCATGTGTTAGAGCGAGTGAGAAGTGGACAAAAAGGGAGCAGAAGACTAAAGCTGACCCACGACTGACCACAAATGTTGTCAAATTAAAAATCTAAGCACGGGTTCCCTTCTCTAAAACAAGACAAAATGAAAAAAATTCCATTTTACCAGCCTAATAGCTCAAATGAGGAGCTGTTTGGACAGTGACACTCTATGTTATATGTACAATACTCACAAAAGAACCCCAAATTTCAAGGATGTTGCCTGAAATTACTACAATACAAATAAAGGATGATAAATTACGCAACAATCTGAAGAACATGCTTCAGCTTTCACCAGTGAACACGCTGTATCTGTACAACACAGGAAGGGAGTTACGCACAGCACGTACACCTACATACACAGAGTTGTTCTATGGAGAAAAAACGAAATCACTTAAAATCAGCTTAAAAGAAAAAAGAAGGTATGCCACACCTTCTATGATAGTTATCTTGCAATAGGATCACACAAGAGCACTACCAATAAATCTACCAGGAAAAYGCTAGTTAGAAAGCAAATCAAAACCACAAGACACTTAAGGGTTATACTCAATAGCCAGAAGACAGACCTCAGGTTTGACAACTGTGAAAAATTCTTAAACCCAAAACAGCGCTGAGAATAAGCAGGAGACTAGTCATCAACACTTGCTAACATCGCAACCTCAGCAGTGCAGAACAAGCCCCTTTACAGGGTAGCTGCTGCTTGCCAGGGAGGGTAGGCTCCAAGAAGAAACATCACCTCCAGTGCCACTTGGTACCCAGCGTAAAGCCTAGCATCTCACACCCCACTGAAGGGAAAGGGCACTCGCCGCCCTCCCATGAGACCTTACCACACGTATGTTGTACTGTAGTAGTTTCTTTAAACCGGCCTAGGGAGAGAACCACCCAGATACCCGTTCCTGTGCTGCTGTGCCGCTCAGAGCAGTGACCAAACTGATGCTACAGTTGCTGGGCCAATAAAGAGCAGCAGGAAAACAGCTGCTGCCATTTATTAGAGGGAGCATAACTGCACCATTGCGAAGCCAGCCTGCAGCATTTTGTCTAAAGGGTCTGCACAAGCAGCTACTGCCAGGCCCTATCACATTGAAGAATTTATAGCCTAAAATTACCTACTCCTTTTCTTCAAATTCCCAGTCCCACAGAGACTGGATTTGTTCTGGAGAAGTATGAAGAAAGAAATAATACTTTCTTTACCAAAACTCATCACTTGAAACCTTMTGCTGAAATTCTATATGAAGAAGTTATTGCTACTCTACACCACACAGCTAGCAGTATATGCTTTAGTACTTCAAATGCAACATTTATTTAGGTTATCAAGGAAACAATAAAATACTTTGCAGCATTATTCTACTAAAGCATTTAGTGCAGCAGCACTTTGTGAGGTTTGGGGATGAAAACCAGGAGAATTTACAATTCCTTCTCTCTGACATCTTAGGAAAATTCACAAAATCTATTGCCCAACTGGGCTCAGACAGCACCAGGGATAAAAGGGTGGTCTGTCTGACTGCAGGCTGACCGCTGAATATTCATCAGCAGCATATGTTAATTATTCAACTTGAGATTGTAGGATAAACACTGCATGTCTATCGTTCTGCACTCCAGCTGTACTGGCTTTGTATCTCAAGCTTTAGCACTCACTGGTACAAACTGTCCCRGCTGCTCACAAAACTTTAAATGTGCATGCCTTTTAAATCAGATTATTTATTCATACATCAAGCTTGGAAGCAAGCAGAAAACAATCAAGATGATGGAAAAAAGGAAAATAATTAACTAACAATCCCTGACACCAAACGAAAGGCACCAAATGTGAAATATTATGACAACYGTGGGGTATAATTGCCTGACTAGGTCTAAATTTTGCCAGGCTGATAGGGAAGACTAAGTAGTTGTTCTCTGTCTGTCCTACCCTCTGCTCCCACAAACGTTACCAAAAAAATAGAAAATGTTACGAGTTAAAATCATCATTCAACTTACCCAGCTGCCATGCAGTTCACCTCAGTTTATGCATGTAGAGTACAAAATCAACAAGAAAGCAATTTGTTTGGCAGAGATTTCAGTGAAAGGAGCTCTTTTGTAAACTGTCTTTAAAATAACAACCAGATTAAATAATTAGTTTTCTGTGGATCCCACTAAAGAGATGGTGCTTAAATACTCTCCAATCTCTTATTTGAGGCAAATCAACAGACTTTCAGTCTCAAGTGACCAGCCTGTGTCTTTTGAAACAGAAATGTAGGTGACAAGACTGCTACATGGAAACTACTGATCACTGCAAAGAAAAAAATCATAGGCTGTCAAAGAGAAATATCCACTTAAGTCTTTTTTTTTTTTTTTTTAAAAACATTTTTTCAGTATATCACAGGCCTTTAAAAAATAAACACTTCGTTTTTGAAAGCAAAGTCACTTTGAGTCACAGATTCTCAAGTCTCTAGAGGAAAAAGGATTAGCAGGCGGTAAACTGACCATATACCAGGAACCTACAATCCAGAAATCTCGGTATAACAGCAGTAGGATCATGGGGCACTCTGTGCAAAAGACAGGCACAGCAGAAAACCCTAACCTAGCAAAGCCACATTTAAGACAAACTTCAGGGACTTGAATCACAACACCCATGCTGGGACACTCTGGTTACTGCATGCTTCTGTAACAATTTATAGCCTCTCTATTTCAGGGAGATCCATTTTATTTCTCTATTTTTAGTACTTTCTTTCAAGGAGAAAAAAATTAGATGGGAGAACATAATTTAGAATAAACTAGGAATTAGCCTGGATGGTAGAAGAAACCCCTTTCTCCTTTTTTAAAGCTTTCTAATTAGTACAAGTGACAAGAATGGTCATAGAGGCAGAGCAGGATATATATTCCTGAAAGCATGTAGAAGTACATAAGGAAGACTGATTAATGTTGCTACAGAGTCACTTATAAACATCAAAAAGAACCTGATCCTGGTGATGAGGGGATTTATTTTCTTTAATTTTTTTTTTTTTTTTTTAGTCCTCTCCCTTCTCTTTGACTTTTTAAGTGAGGAAAAAAAAAACAAAACTGGGTCTTTCCTAATGCAACACCCCTTGATTTCTCSTAAGTTTTATATTACATTGATTCCAGCTGCAAAACCAAAGCCTTTAACAAAAACTTATCAAAGTTCCTTATCAAAACACAGAAATTAACTATGAGATAAGAGTCATTTGAGCAATGAAGAACACCCTAAAATTAACCCCACATTTCAACAGATATGGGAGTGGCAGAATTATTGGACAATGTAAGATACATATTTCCCTAAGTTAGACCTTTCAATCTGGCTCCTTCAGCAGCCTGTTCCTTCCCACACTCAAAGGAAAAAGAAAACCTACAACTCAGGCTAACAGGAAAGAGGCACAGACTTTCCATATATTCAAAGTCATAAGCTGAAAGCAAGAGGGCAAAAGACAGACTGACTGCCAGCACAGTAATTACTCAGCTAAGTCAAGTCACAGGACAGCACGGGTTTTAGCTACAATGCAGTATTTCCCCCCTTCTTTAAGTACCTAACGTAGTATTAAAAAATATGCAATATCAAAAGTTACTTTTCCAATGGAAAACACGTTTCTTGTCCTAGAGAATTGAAATAATGGTATTCTCCTCCTCTCCTCCCTCAGAAAGATAAAACCCAAAAGAAAACATTACTAGAATTACTTGAACAAGTTCTGTAGCTAGAGAAACAGCAATCGTAACAGGAGGCATAAAAGTGTTCCRGTTTTGGTCTCCCGTCTCACCACAACCATGCCCAATCTTGTTCAGCAGACAACAGCTATCAAGGTGGTCGACCATCTGGGACGCAGAATACAAACTAGGGATTTAATCCCACSCCGCCTTTCCAAGTGTCACTGTATAAACACCTTCATTTTAAATACACACACACGAGAGGCATGCATTGTATGTACGGCTACATTGACAGTTATTCTGGTTGGACATCCTGCTGTGCTTTCTACATTAAAAAACAAAACCAAAATGAAAAAAAAAAAAAAAAAAAAAAAAAAAAAAAAAAAAAAAAAAAAAAAAAAAAAAAAAAAAAAAAACCAAACAAACAAAAAAAAAAACAAACAAACAAAAAAAAAAACCAACAAAAAAAGAAAAATCCACCAGGAGACTCTGCAAACATTTCACAGCTGGTCTCCTTAACACAAGATAACCATCTATTAGCATACTTGAAAAGTCTGTTCTTTCCCCTGAAGAACCACGGTGAATGAATACAGTATCCTTTATCCAGCCACAATTCACGGCAGCCTCCGCTCTTCAACTGACAAAGCCTGTTCCCGAAATTCTGCTAGTGTTTCTCACAGGCAGTTTCAGATGGCTAACTGGAGGAGTCTGTGAAGAACATTTTTTTGCTTTGGGAACAGTTTACTTTGTGTGTCTGGAGCACCACCTTTATGAAAAAACTTCCAAGCACTTGGAACAACAACTATACGCTGTTGTTACAGAGCAGTAACACAGATGCTCTGCCACGTCAAGTTCAGTCCTGCAACAACAGCATGCTCAAGAGCTACTCAACACGCATGTATTTAAAAACCAAACATAATTAGTAGAGTATTGTGAAGCAGGTATCCCACAGCAAGCTTTTGAAAAGCTGGCAGTAGTTTTCTGATGAAAGAGAAGAGTCTATCACAAGACAAATCAAGTACACTTTCATTTGCTCAAACCTTATTTTGGATAATTCACAGCTCGTTCGCCGCGAAAAGCGACACAGGCCAAAAGAAAGGTGTCAGGAATCCTAGTTTTGTATCTCACTTGTGCTGCACTGCTGCCTTATAGTTGTGGGACTATGCTATCAATAAAATGTCCATAAAAAAACATACAAGTCAATAAAAAGTCTGTACAACAAAGGAGCTAGCCTCATTCAATCTACCACATACGGAAAGAAGGCAGCAAAATACTAGAAACCCTAAAGTGTTCAGTGAATGTGTTTGCCAATGACAGCTGGAGAAGATATTTGTTGATTTCCGTAGGAAGCAGGAGCTTCTGACCTAGTCCTAACGATGTAAATCAGAACAGTTTCTATCAAATTGGGGTCTGTGAACTGCTGGCAGATCACAAAGACAGAAGTGGTCCGCAGCTGGTCCTTAGAACCAGGGTGAACAACCTAATGCACTGTACTGGTACTAGCAACTATCCTACTAGGTCACATCATCTAACGCAACATTTTTATGTTAAGGATGAATGAATGAGAGATGCATTCAAAAGCCAAGCATGTTTAGCTCCCCTGAAGAAATAAAAATTGAAGACAAGGTGGCAGTTCATAGCTTCTTGCTTTCTCTTCCGCTCCTCACAAACAAAAGCTCTTTATGAATGTTGCAGAAAGCTGCAACATATGTGAAAGATCCCATGGCCAACTAACACATTTGCTTTATAATTCCTTGTTAATCTCATTTTCTAGTCCCAGTTAGAACTAAAAAATAATTCCTACGCTAAAAGTTCCTCAATGCATTTCTTCCTTCATTTACTAATGTTTCTTCTCATGTCCAGGTTTTATACTAAAATTATTGCTGAAGCAGGCGGAAAGAACCCCCATTTTAACACATCAGCTGTGATATTCCAAAATAAATTGGATTCTTAAGCAGCATTAGGCTCTACATTCATTAGTCAAACTCTGACTACCATTTTCTACTCTGCCCATTTAAACTGGCACTTTTCCGTGACTTACAAGAACAAGATGCAATACACGGACACAATCTACAAACACAATTCAATGAAAAGCACTCGTTCAAGGTCTAGGCTGTTCCAACCTGTCCCGTTGCTGTTCTGAGCACAGTACAAAACAGTATCAAGAGTCACAGACCACAGCACCTTGCCTGCTTCACAGACTGTCTACGTACAACACCCCTGCTTTTCTCAGACACTTTGCTGGGGAAAGTTTGCAGGTAGTCAAAAGAGAACCTCTTATACCTGGCCGGGAGAGCAGTCACACAAGTAGCACCTTCCAGACTCTGGGGAGGGAGAGGAGAGGCAGATGAAGCARCTCAGTGGGGCTCAGCAGCACAGACCAGGCCACAAACATAGCCACAGTAGGTTTGTACTTGCTCTTACCAGTATCACAATGATTTAGGGTTACCTGCATTTTAAAAAAATTACCATATCGTGGCAGTATTGTTTCTCACTGTCCTGCACAGATGAAGGCCATGCTGGCATGAAAATCTCAGGCAGGATCAGTCAGAAGCTACGTAACAAAGAACATTAAGCCTTTAATGATGATTAGCTTCAGCAACTAAGGCTGCTTTACTTTTGAATTGGCGCTTTGGTCAGGATTCACCCTGTTGATAAAGCTTTAGAGCTGTATGCCTACCCTATGCTTGTGATTCTCCAGCTGCAGTCCACTGGACCTCTAGTAGATTAGATGCGGTTCATTGCGACTCCACAAAATTATAAGCTCCCCTACCTTTCTGTCCAAAAGACCAAGGTCCATGAGAAATTTTGAGGGTTGACATCAGCCAAAACAAATGTGGGGAGTTTTCTGGGTAGTTGCATATGATACAAACTCCATGGGGAACAAAAAAATAGTATGCACAGACCTGTAACTGCCACTTCATCTCATCTTATGACAGAGGTGTTTTGCAATGCTATTTCAAGAGCRGGAGTGTCCAACTAAGAGAAATGCAACAACCCCGGTTCTTCACAGACTCACTGACTCCTATTTACCTTTGTTCTTATTTGTGTTGACTGAGAGCGAAGTGAGAAAATACATGACTGCTGGAGAACAGGTATCAAGGATCTTTGCTGGTCAATAATAAAACTCTCCATACCAGCATTACGACTCCAGCTCTCCAGAAGCAAGAGATCTACTGAGAAAACTGACTGTAAATTGTTGTGTTGGGTTTTTATTTTCCAAATTCATTCCACCAAAGTCAGGATATTTGCAGCTATACCAGAAATAATTAGTAAGATGCACAGCTAAGACAGATATTTTGTTTGAATCTTCTAGCTTACATGTCTACAAGCATTTTTTGGTCATCAACAAAGGTAGAGTCAGGACCAGGGCCTTTCACTGAATAGAAAAATAGTCCGGTCTGTTTTGACTACCTGAAGAAATTTCAAAATTAATAGAAGGGGAATAGGAAAGAATAAAGAAAAATGAAGGCAGGACACAGGCACAAATTTGGAGACTATCTACCTGACTCAACATATAAATGGCTAGTTTTAATTATATATAAAAACGTATTACTGGATACACAATGTAATCTATTTTATTACATAAACATGCTTAAAACAGACCTTTATGACCCAAATTGAAATAATCAATGCATAGTTCAAAAGACTGGAATGGGATTATCATAGAACATTTAGTAATCTTGCTTTTCCCAATTCTGTAATCTCTTTGTTTCATTACGCACTGTAGAGTATCGGGATGAGTTACACTTTCTGTCACTATCACAGCATTATACTTCAGTCATAAGCACGCAGCCCAACAAAGTGCCTGTGGGCTAAAGAATTGAAACTTTTTTTTTTCCTTCCCAATTTTCTTTTCATGACACTGGAAGATGCCACCTAACCATGGTCCAAACATGAGGAGAATTACTCACATAAGGCATTCAGAGAGATACTGCACAGAAGTGTTGCACTGAACGGCACCTTGAACTACGCTTGCACCACAAAACATGAAAGACCACGTAGCTCCCCCGCTTCCTCCACCAATTCATTCAGGTGAAAGCAGGCCAGCAGCTCTGAAGAGCAGCACACGGAAATCCAGCCAGCTCCCTTGCTTCCACATTATGAAGTAACATGAAATACATCTCCCGTCGCACAGCCAGTTTCCACTTCAAAAGTAAACACTGGTGACCTGTACTTTCATTAAGTGCTGTTTTGTTGATCCTGGAGCATTTAACACATTCAAAAGCCAGAACAAAGTTCAAACCAGGATGATCACCCCTGTGCATGTGACTGCTGGGTATTTGAGCTGAGGAAAGGCCTACACCCAGACAGAAAACCTCTCTGCCCCAGTTCACCAAGTATATCCAACAGTACCTCAAGGAAAACATGATAGTGCGTTTAGTGCAAATCAAAAAGCAGTTTGAAACACAGAATTCACTTCTCAAAGAGTATAATTGGCCCAAATACATGCAGAAAAGCTGTTACTCAGCGCCCCAAACCAGTATTTCATAAGGMATCTCTAAAAGTCTTTGTATCCATTACTCCCATTCCCGCTAGTAACCTTAGGAAATGATGTGTGCAAATAGATTTTAAAAAAGAACAAATTTTTCTTTTTTTTAAACACCGACAGAACTGAGACACTCTTTTGTGACATAAAACTTGTATACATAACACCAACAGGATTTATTTTCCAAGAAAGACTGTGTATTAGAAACAGTGAGTTGGTAATTTCAGCAAAATAGCATGTTCAACGGACATACCTGAATGTGCAGCACTACCTTTGTTTCTGCTACTTYACCCATGTGCAAATGTAACTTCACAACTAAACATGGGACAGAGATGTGAATGCCCATCCCTGGGCTTGTGCAAATCCTGCACCCACAGGAAAAGGACCGCCGAGGACACGCAACGCACAGAGGAAGCGACCCACCGCGCGCATCCTTTTAAAAACCACAAGAGAAAACTGATGTGGCAGTTTTGCAAGGAAAACTGGACTCAAACATGAAGCATGTCTAACCTGCTGTTGGTTAAAGATAAGTGATGAACCCACAGCAAGATATACACAAAGGATGACTCTGATGACATCATTTATAGCGGCTCAGCAGCTAGCAAATGCCACGCGCACTGGTGTCCTGTGCACACACCACATGGCTGAGAGTCCCTTGGCTGGCCACAGCCCTGCCACAGCACTGGGTTATACCTTCTTCCCAAATCAAAAAGGTATCTGCACGCTGCACGTGGCAAGGGTCTCTCAGCATACTCCTAGCTGCAAACTACCTGCCTAGCTTCCATATGCGTGTCACGGTTTGAGCATCCCAAGCTCAAAACAGCTGTGGTTAGGCAGGAATTTTGAAGGAGCAGGGAGCAATGATTTCAAGCTAGTGAAATGCCTGAGAAAATTTAAAAAAACGAAAGCAATGCATGTCTACCAGTACTCAAGTACCTTGGCATAAATTGYGTTTAAAAGTAGAAATAAATATATTGAATTAGGAAAGCTGGCTTCGTGCACAAAGTGAAAGAACAGGGCTCAAGAGACTTTGTTTTACGTTCCAGCCCATGTATAGAGTTTGACAAAGTCACTGACTCACACCGTGCCCCAGCTATTACACGGGAAGGTACCTCAGCCTCTAGGGTATCAGCAGGCTAAAATCTACTACTAAACAACATACTCAGCTATTCAGTTTGCTAAGTCTCACTCTCACCACTTCTGCTACAGGTACACTGGTAATGAAACAGTGTACAGCTATTTCACTGGAGTATATCTATGAATCTTAAGTATCTGGTTTTTAACATATAAACTGCGCAAGTTCCCACTGTTTTAAACAGAGCATTAGTTATTCCTCAGGAAGAAGAATACACAAAACCACAACTAAAACCTTTGAAAAAGACATCTATATTATAAAAAAAAAAAAAAAGCACTTTCAGGATTGAGGGATCTATCTTTTCAGGCAAATCAGTCTACAGGCACTGGCATAATCCCAATGCAACCTGGAGGCAGAACTGTAACAAATATTTAATCAGATCTTCCATTATAAGAAATAGATAGCCACTATAAATCTTAACCTTGATGACTCAATATAGCAAGGTTAAAGAAGCAGTAGCTTCAACTACATGTAAAAAAATTAGTATCCTCATCACTACTACTATTTTGATTCATTTTAAATGTTGAACAAACCAAACTTATAACATAATCTCCTATTAAGGCAAGTGTCTTCATGTATAATTTTGTTTCATTTCCTGGCTGTATTTCGCAATAACATTTTTCAAGAATTTTGTTAAAAAGTTCTTTTTAATACTATAACAGAACAAAAATGGATGATGCTGCAACTCTACATTCACTTCTACGTAATGTTAGACAAATGCACTAAGCTGTAATTTACTGCGAAGGTCTACTGCATAGTAACTGCCAACAATTTTGGGGTTTATTATCCAGATCACCAGATTCATATCTGACCTAGATCACAAGCAACTAAGCAGATGTTTAATCCTCCAGCTGCCAAATTCTTCATCATGCTCTGAAGGCATGCCCATCAAGTCACATTCACATTGTGCAAGCATGTGAGATTAGTAAGTCAATATTTATTAAAAACTTTAAAAAGTTAGCAATTAAGGGGCTTATTTTAGTAACTTAGGACTCATGAAAGCTGGAAACAGCTTTATTTGCTCATAGCTGCACCTTAAGTTCCTCCAGTATTTTCTAAGTATTAGCTTTTAATTAGAGAATTGTTGGTATCCTCTTCTGCAGTACTGATACGATTCAACTAATTGAGGGGAAGGAAATTTCACTAGGCATCACGCAATGTGCTTCCCTACCCATTCTGCTCACCCTCTTCATAGCGCACAGATTAGCTAGACATGAACTGGCAAAACCAGAAGGCATTATAGCACTTTCCAGGATATCCAGCCATCTTCAGGGAAAAAAAAAGTGTTGATCCTTGTATAAATAATATTCTAAAATTTTTATAGCACTAATTCTCTCATGGATCATGTCTTCATTTCTGTACCTAGTATTTACGTACTAGTAAGAAACTCCCTTTCCCTGAGAAATTTGATTTATACTTAGTTTAAAAAAAAAAAAAAAAAAAAAAAAANGTCAAACGACATCACAGAAGTCAGAGGGAAACAAAAAGACAAAAAAAGGAAAAACCAAAAGAGCTAGCAATACACTGGGGGGGGTGAGGGGGAAACAACACAGTACCAATTCCTGTGATGCAACTTCAATAATATGCTGTGATACAGCCAAACAGACCAAATAGACTAAGATGCAAACATTTGTTCCAATTTATCTTCTATTTATTTGAAACAGCAACGAGGCTGATGACTCAATAAACCAGAATTAACACTTCTTCAGTGAAGCTCGATGAACCTCCTATCGACTGGACCAAAGGAACCTCTGGCTGCTCATAGCACAGCACTGCACCAAAGCAATCTAGCAGCCAGATTTGTATAATAAAGAATAGGGTGTGAGCGTGCCAGGTTATCAGCTGGAAGTTGCTTTAGACAGCTGCAAACCTAGCTTTTCTTTGGCATTCTTTGTGCTTTCAAAGGGGTTTCAGTCACAGACATTCAAGTTGTCTTTGTGACCAAGGCTTGAAAGAGTTTGAGAAAACTGGAAATATCAAAGAAAAAAAGGAAACTACATATAACACAAGTCACAAGCTCAMCACATTTTTTTCTTATTTGTGTTTTCTATATTTGAAGTTTCATTTGACTGCAGGGATTTCATAATCCATTCTGTGGCTCCAAGCAAAACAGTAATAGGAAAAGTTGTTTTGCTCAACTTGTGTGATTCCTGCTACCTGCAGGAATGTGTAATTCAGAAAAATGCCAAAGACTGTTCCAATCCCTTCTTTCCTTGAATTGTAAACTACTTTTTGAGCTAGAAAAGAAAAGAAGCCATGGCCAACCAAATTAAAAAGTGGAGGAAAGAATCATGAAAAAAATTGAGCAAATGGCCACATTTGGTTGAAAGCAACCACAACTGTTTCCGACTGTATCCATTTAGCCTTTTTGCCACAGTAATGCACAAAGACTTTTCCTCTGATAGTGGAAATTAAAATTAAGAAAGTCTTAAAGCTAGAAAACACAAAACATACCCATGCAAAGCTCTTTTAAAGGAAAGGAGAAGAGACTCCAGCTTGCATCATGTACTTATCTTCCCAGAGTCTCTCTTAGGAATTTGCTTACAATATGAATAATTTCCATCTGAATTGCTTTAAAGCAGCTCTCTTTCATTTATTAGCAAGCTAAATATATTTTCATTTCTTACTATAAATGAGAAAATTTTGATGTACGGAACACAGGAAGGCAATAAGGGAACAGAAAATAATTCTTTGTGCTTTTTCTTAAACTTAAAAGCCAGCATTTGCACATTGTATATTTCTTCTGCAGAAACAATGCCAGTAGAAATCTCAGGTTGCTGGAGGATTCTTTTATCTAACAGGACAGATAAATGATCTTGGTCATGTTATCTGCAGTTTCAGCTACCGAGCACAGGGACATTTCTGCACACTTATGCTTTAGTTGCTTTCTTTTTCTAAATTGCTTCCCTTGCCATTGAAGAAAGCAACAGCAGCACCTAATACACCGCATAAGAGTGTTACTTAATCCAACGTTATAATCCATTAAAAAAAAAAAGAGGGGAAACACTGGAAGTCAGTAGTAAATAAAAAAGATGCATGGTTAAATGTTGCTGTGCCTGAATTCCCTCAGCGCTAGGAAGGATTGACAATATAGGCACTTCCTGTGACTATCAGATACTCAAAAATCAACCTGTTTGCAGTATTTGACAATGTCTGCACATCTACCAATCTCTTCTTATCAAACAAGGAACACTCTTATACTCTAATTAAATATATAAATAACCATTTGGCATAGAAGAACTATAATCTTTTATTTCAGCACAGAATGGACAAAGTATCTACAAAACTTTTCTAGATGTTCTTTATGCAACGCTCCCTTCCCAAACACAACACAGGCAACCAATACAAACACATTCACTGCTGACAAGCCATGATTTGGCCACATGACTGTCCTGCCTGTATTCCAGGTATTAGCTATGTCAGACCTAATTACCAGAGACAGCTTGACAAGGTCTTTCACATTTATTCAAAAAAAGTGCACTTGCCAAAGTCCTAGTGGAGGCCACGGTGTATAACAAATCTCACCCAGCTCAGCTGAGGCTTGTACTTTTGCTGACAGTTTTTCTCATAAATTACTCTACATAAATAATCGCTGGCTAGCAAGCCTCTAAGAGTACCGTCAGGAATTCAGTGACCCGTGATGTGTAAGAAACACTGCCCATCATGTTTACAATAAAATGTATGAGGTTCTCTTTCTACATGACCGCTACAGAAATGATACTGTTTTTAATTGTACCAATTGTGAAGGTTTCTCTGTTAGTTTGACAAAGAGTGCTTCAGGCTATTCTGCCCTCAACTTTAAATCCTGCAATTCAAATAATAACCCTGTCTAGGAAATGACAGCATGTCAAAGAAGGTATATGGACTGAATTACAAGTTTTTCTGGTTAGTATATTTTTCTTCCCTCCGTTTCCTGTCATGGATGAGGGGTACACAGATATCAGGATACAACACATAAGCACATATACAAATACCAGCAGGAGCTCATAGGGTCACAATATGAACAGTACTCATATTACCACGGTTTTCAGGCAGCAATACCCATCCGAAGTGATTGAATGTTCAGGCAATGTTTCAAGCATAAGTGTCTAACTTAAGAGTACAAGGAAAATTATTTAAGGGGAAGCACACTGGCACATCTGATTAAGCAAGAGTCCAGTATAGTGGATACATGCTGCAGCCTCGTACATGCAAGACAGGAAAGCACAATATCCACTTTAACCAGAGACCTCACAATAAAAGTTCTGCTATAATTTAAACTTCAACTCCTTTGCTTCAGTGCACAGAAAGGAGAGATTATACAAATAATTGTTTAAATAGAAATGACAGCTACATCTTCCAGGAGAAGAGGCAGAGCAAGCAGGGAAAGCAAAACGTTCTGCAAGGACACACGAGAGCAGACACTGGGAGGCACAGCTCTGCAATCATTAGTCACGTACAGGTTATGCGAGACACCCCTATACCCGGGGTCTAATAGCAAACCAATTTTTGCTAACAACAGGTGACATAGCAATAGCATGGTAACACTGAAATTCAAATGTATACAGCATGAAAGCCATTTAAGCATACAAACTACCATCACAGCCAAGATACTATGTCACTAAACCACAAACAGAAGTCCCGAGAGCCAAAGCGGGGATGGGGATGGAAAAAAGGTCGAGRAGGAGGAGGGAGTTCCAGTGCCTGCTACCTTGCACTGAAACRTTCAGCACAGGACAAAGTCTGTCACGGACAGGCTCTGGCCCTTACAGAAGTTGTATCAACCGGGAAATTGGGAGTTTGCATTGACAGCAAGAGATTACATCTAACCCCAGGCACAGTGCTGCAAAGCATCATTAGCTTTTCCTCTGGAAGCTCTAGCAGGGTTTTTCTATCTTCTACCATCACAGTTTTGCACCTAGCGTGTGCGAGGCTCAGAATGCAAATGTGCGTCTAGGTAAGCGTGGGCCCTCGGCATATCTCAAACATTTGTTTCTTTCTTCATCTTTACTTCTTCAGAGGCACATTTAAAGCTGGAATTGCAACTTCTACTAATACATGTTACTGACCACAAGAATGCTCACAAAAGTACTGTATAACTCTGGGGTGATGCAAAAGAAAGAAGAGATGCACTAGGATGTCAAAGAGAGACAGAAGTTTGAAGGGAAAGAAACCTGTAAAGAAAAATAGGAAGAAGGTCAGATTCACTCCTTTGTGAAGACCTCTCTGTTCCTGTGGCCAAACCCCACAGCACATTACGGTTTTTCTCCAGCATAGCCCATTCTTTCAAAACAAGTGATTTGATCTCATATTTATTTAGAGTTAGCAATAACAGAAGCAAATTAAAAGCAAACCTGAGTATCACAAGCTGATCCCTCCTATTTGTACATCACAGCGACCTATACCAAAACAAAGTAAAACATACCAAAGACCAGCCCAGGAACTTTGGACAAAAGTAGTAAGGTAAGTTTTGAACAATGTTCACAGTTGCATAGATTATCTAGAACGGAGGGCAGAAAATAGATGGTGATTTCCTAGTTACAATCGGTAACTGAACAGAGTTTTCCCCACTGAAATTAATTTCTCTCAGTAAAAGATACACAAAATTATTATCTACTCCTTCTRTATTTAAAACTTTAAACAAAATGCAATCAAGACAGATGAGACAAATCGTTCACATACAATTGGCTATATGGATACAAAAGGAAAGGAAAAGTACTCAGATGTTTTCTTTCTCATATAAGGTTAGCGAGCAGGGGAGGAATCTTCCCCAGCTATCTGTCTCAATTCAGAGACCAAATCCCAAAGCAGGCATCTGCAAATGGGAACCTCTGCATAAACAGTCCTCTTGCGTTCTTGGTCTGAGGTCAACTCAGCACAACCATTCTCTTCTCCTTAACAGTAACAGAGATTAAGAAAGTGCTTTATAAGGAATTATATATATTACTAATGCCAAATTACCTTAAAAATTGAAAACTTTGTGACTATTGGCAACTTACAATTAAACTGGCTTGCTGACTGTTGCCCATGAAAAACCCCAACTTGCTTCTGATTCTCATTTTATCATCTTTCCCATTGGCGTAAACAAAAGCCACGTTGGTTTTACATACAACTTATAATCTTCACTCCTGGTTTCCAAAGATTCACACTACTCTAATTTAAGACATTTATCCATAATTAATCAATGTAAACCACTGGAACTAAGCAAGTAAGACTTAGATTTCAGTTCAGTGGGAGCTACCTGTTTTGTGTTAGGGCAAGACTTGAGTTAGGATTCACTTGCAGGATTTCAGATAATTTTTATTTGTTATTAGTTACCATTGTCAAGACACAGAAGGAGAAGGATCCAAAAATTCAGTCAATTACTTTCAGGGCTGGGTAGCAGCCAACAGGAATACTCATTGCTGGGTTCAGGGAGGGTTTGCCAAATGATGAGAGATGTTAGCATCGGCAGGGAAAATTTCCTTTCCTGGCTTGTATCTGCTAAAGGCTGCAGTCACCAAATTAGGACTAAGGATGGGTCCAGAAGGAACAATTTAGGGCTAAATTTAGGGCTGGTTTCAGCAGTAACCGTCTGTTAGGACTAAGTTGGTAGGGTCACTGAGATAGGAAAAGGAGAGAAGTGAGCCAAAACTGGCAGTGAGCTTGGAAGGGTGCAGCTGGCTATGCCTGCATCTGAGGCAGACTGAAGCAAGTAGGAGCAGGGAGACAGGACTATGTCAGGGGACCAGCGCCAGCAGCAGGGTTGGCATGTGCACAGGGTGGAACTGCCACCTGGGCCTTCGGCTGGAAAGGACTGCTAGGCACAAGGCGAGGTTTGGATAAGTCAAAGCCACTGCACTACGACTACTACAGCGTCTGTAGATTATTGCCTGACTAGATGTAGTATTGGAATTGACTGCTGGATTTGGGGTACATTTCCAGGCAGCAGAAGCCCACACAATCCCGATTCTAACAGGGCACCARGGTAAGCACAGTCCCAGGTCCTTCATATTCCAGAAAGTACAAAGAATCAAACAGATGCAGCCACTGCCTCGCTGGAACATTTAACATGACTGTGTGCTAAAACCAAGCATTTAAAATCCAACACATCATCTTCAAATCTGCAAGCACCTACACCAAAACAGTTCTGATCACTGCTTAGGGAATTGAACGGGTAGTCTGAGACTGTCATACAATTCACAATACAATCCCAACATCTGCAAGCTGTCTTACAAAACAAAATACTCTAATGCACGGGTAGTAAGGTTAAATGTCAGGGCCTCCTAATTACTAACTCCGTCTCCAATAAAGACTTGATGTGCAATCTTATCTAATCACTTGGTCTCTTACTTCACCCATCTGTAAACAGAACTAGCAGCCCAACCTACTTCGCAGGATGTTGAAAGGCTAGCATCTAAAATGCTTCATGCACTTTGGATTTTTTTTTTTGTGTGCTATGTAGATTGAGGTTTGGTTTTTTTATTTTTAAGACTAATCTCATATTTATGCATTTTAAATTGTACATACTTTACATGACAGAAAAAACAATGCTACAAATAGAACACCAGAAACCTTTACCAAGAATTTAAAATGGGCTGTGACTGGGCTGATAAGAAGTAAGCGAACTCACCTTTAATTTTCCTGATGACATTTCCTGCACGTGGCTCCTTCTACTGAGTTTTTCTAGTGGCAACTGTAAATAAGGAACTTCTTGCTATCAAGAATCCCCACCACACCAAGCTGTTCACTGCATGAATATAAGGCATGTAGAAAGGAAATTCCTTAATTATTTCATATCACTAACAGTATGCATTGCCAGATAGACACGCTTCATTTTACTTAGACACAACAGAGGGCACGTATGTAAAAGCAACAACTCTCAATTCTCCCCATCACATTCATTACCCACTTACAATGATAACTATGTATCTCACTGGAATATAAACCACTCCAAAAACATTAAACCACCTCACAGACAAACATCATCATAACTTAAGATAACAAACAAAAATTAATTAAACTGTTTACTGACACCAAGGAATTCTCAGCTCCCTATACTACATGTACCACTAAAATGTTCCTCTGGGCTTTGATTCAGAAAGAAGCAATAGTCCATAAAGCATTAAAAGACAATTTGTGAAGCGACTGCCAGAAACCAAACCCAACAGGTTTAAGCAAACAAAAAAACATAGGGGAAAAGGAAAACAAATGCACAAATTCACTCAAGAATGCTCAATAAATGAAAGCTATCACAGAAATATTACAATGTTGTACAAAATAGTATGGATTTTTTTTTTCCTGGAAAAGGTTAGAGAATCCTTCAGCTGAAAAGGCTGAAGAAAACTGCTCTAGAGAGCATTATAATGAGTCCCTCTCTGGAAGCAAAGCAACTGCGAATAAGCAAGTAACTTCAAAAAACAAGCAAACAAGAAACCCCACCACACCCCTCCTAAGAAGAGAACTGACATGCTGTCTTTCTCTGACATTACTAATTATTGACATCAATGTATTCTATCCGCTATTTTTTAGGGCTACAAAAGCCCCGGTTTTYCCCCCCCGATTGTTCTCCTGTGAGTAAAAATTCAAAAAAACTGGAGGTTTTGTAAGGGAGGGATGCAACTAGGAGAGATGGCAGTTTACTCTGGGTAAAGAAAAAGAAAAAAAGCCTTCCTATTGGTTTTGTCATTAACTTGCCAGCAGACAACCCCCTCCTCCGTAATATCAGTGGCCTGTGGCAATGCCATCACCAGACAGCATTCATTCTGTTCTTGCTCTTTGAGTAAATTACTCCTACTCAATAAATTACCACTGAGTAGGAAAGAGCAATGGCAGATGCATGGAAGCAAAGGAAAAATTACTTAAAAAAATCTAAACCATCCCTCTTCCAAAGCCTATCAAGGGATTAGAGGTACATACTTCGGAGACAACTTGATTCAGCCTTTGTTCTGTCCTAGTAGCTCTATCCCAAACTCTCTTAGGAACCCTGAGCATGTCTCCATGCTAGCATGTACTAAACCCTATGCTACTGGACCTTTCCTGCTCTTCCTTAATATTTGAACTAGAATATTCACATAAGTTTGCTGGATAAATTTTCACCAGAACAGGCAGCTAAAGACATCAAATGAGGCAAGGGAGGCAGCAATCTCTGGCAGGCTATGGCAAGAATCATATAAAAAGTCACGCTACTAAGACCTCTCAGAAGGGAGACAGAGGGAGAAGAGACAGAAGCACAAACCACTGAGCTAACGTCAACTATTTTCCAAGCAAAATTCCTTCCTGGCATCCCCCAGCGCCTCTGCTTGTCACTCTGGGAATGCCACCCCAACACACCCATCCAGGCACTCAGAACGAAACTCAGCAGCTGCTCATATCTCTCTCAGCTACTACACTAATAATAGTGTCCAGGAAGCAATGTTCCAATAAGGCCATTCAATAATGTCCTTGTGAAATGTGAGATCAGCTCCTGGCCATAATTAAAATATAGGAATTTTCCATATTTAAAAGAGAAACTGAAGGAGAGGGCCTCAGGAAAAAAAAAATCCATGATGAAGAACAGCATCCTTTCTCAAAAGATAACTCTCTCTATGCTTAAAGATACAAATTCTCTTCACAAGGCTTTACTTTCAAATCTGAGACATCAAAAGCATACAATCCCTTTTGTCTGCTCACAAGCCTTCAAGATCCTAAACGCAAGCAAATCGCAGCTATTACAACAGGAACAGAAAGTATATACAGAAAGCTTTACTCATAAAAGGATTGAAATTGAAACAAATCTTGATAGAATTGTTTGGGTTTTGTTTGATGCTTTTGGGGCATCAGAGGTTTTTGTTTCAGGAGGGGTTTTGCTTGTTTGTTTCTGTTACATGTTGCTTACAAACACTGTCAAGTTCCATTCAGAGAAATTYTTCTCTGCACCAGACAGAAGTTGGGGGAGGGAGAAGCTATCAGATTAATTGCTAATGTGGTCCAGTTGCTTGCTCCATCCAAAACAAGACTGCTACTTTTCTTGACAGACATCTTAATTCCTAATTTTATTTTAAAATGCATCGATAGTAATAATGCCAAACTAATTTTCAAGAAGGTATCAAAGCCACCTTCCTTGTAAACGCTTTAATTTAAAGAACTACAAACAAAAGGTACAATGAGGAAAAAACTTCTCAATGAAGCAAGCTTTGCAACAACTTTACAAATCTGAAGTGGATTTCAGTATGTCCACGGAGCATTATAACAAGGTTGGCATATCTAAGTTTTTCTTCACATATGGATACTTCCTATAAAAACGTGAACGACGATATGCTACAAACCTTAGGAAAGCCAAACTGCTGACTTAATTTCCACTTGAATATTCTGCATGGCAAGGGCAGAACAGCTGCTTTCCGAGTTCATACTGCCATGCCCTCCATACTGAGATATCTGAAACATGACTGTAGGAGAGTACAGCACATTCTCCTATCAGATTCTATATTAAGCTAATTTAGTTGAACAGGATAAAAAAAAGTTTGTAACTACCGCTCAATTCAAATAATGACTACAGAAAAAGAGCAGTGGGTGTAGTCTCACATAATGCAGAAGGGACTGATACACAACACTTCTCTATGACGTTTCAACATTTGTGAAATGCTTTATAGATAAATGTCCCCAAGTTTGAGGCAATAGCTTAAACAGTGATGGAAAGAAAGAGATAAAAAGATGAAGGTCTTGCCCAAAGCTGTTCCCAAAGTCACTTCTCCAGACACATCTTGCTCTTTTGTTCATACCATAAAGTTAACCATGTATATGAAAAGACAAAACATTTTTGGCTTTAAGGGAAGAAGCTTGGGATGAAGGGATGAAGACATGTCATCATTCCATTAATTTAATTCACTTGTTTGCTGCTTAGTGTCTGGTCAGAACTGTGAAAATAAAAAGYTCTATCACTACATGTTCTTTTTTTTCATGTTATATTACAAAAAACTCAAATCAGTTACAAGAGGAGTAAGTAGTGATCTACACACGCAAGATGTGGAGGGGAAATGTAAACTGTATTGTGCTTGCCTCCAGATAAAAATCTAGTTGTATAAAAGATGAAAATTTCACCCCTCTAATTTCACTAACCTTGCAGACATGAACCATATCCACTATAGAAATATCCTCAGTTCTGACAGCAACCTATAGCAGTGATTCAAAAAAAAAAAAAAAAAAAAAAANAAAAAAAAAAAAAAAAAAAAGCCCCGTATACAATACAAATTATGTTGCACCAAAAGATAAGGTATTTTTGTAACTAAAAAAAGAGGAATTCATACCTAAAAATTCCAATTACAGACATAAGAAAGTGGTTAATGGAGGCAGGAAGGGAAATAAAATTTCCAGATAAGTGAAACACAAAGAATCATTTCTGTTGAGTCTCAAAGCTACATTTTCAAAATAATATTTGCATCTAGGACAGTAGCTTGAAGGAGTTCTACTTCTTAAATACACACATTAAAACTCATTTTCTGCTAGGTCTATCATCATGGTTACTAGGCCAGATATAGACACAACCCTTCTCATGGGTCTTCCAAGCTGCTAGTCATCAGATCTCAACCCTCCAGGAGGGCATTTCCAGCCATCAATTCCCTCAGAGCAGGTTACACTACTTGAGCACTACCTAGAGATAACAGCCACCAGTCCTCAGGTGCTTGGGCTTTGCAACAGATGGATGAGTCTTTCCAAGACAGAGAACACATTTTAGCTCTTCCTAAATCATAGTATCCTAGCTTATCTACATTCAAATCTCCTTCGGTTTTGCTCTAGGCCCTCAGCAAAGTTCATCTGAACAGAGGACCAAGTTCCTACACATGAGATTCAAGGGTGTAACACAGACATTTCCTTAGCTCATTGTATTAACTACACAAAAACTTGAGCTGAATGTCTGGAGCTTAGCCCCATTCCTCCATAAAACATAGCAAAAGACTGCAGTAAGAGGAGAGAAAAAGGTGCCAGCAATAAATTTTCGTGCTTGACTAGCTAGTTCCCTGCCCCTCAAGGAGGGCAGCCTTCCCCCCTCAGGTGCAACCCTACAGAACCCCACGAGAAGAGCAGTAATGGTGTTGGTAGACACACAGATGTGTTTTGTAAAAAGAAATTGGCCATGGGACAGCGGTGTGTTTGCAGATTCTTTTTAGCATTAGATTCTTTTACTTCTAGAAGTAAAAGAAGCTACAAAGGATGCAATACATCCAGGTAGTTTTATTTCTTTTAGCAAAGGTGCTGAATCTGCTGGAACAGGGGAACAGCTAGGCAAGAGGCACAACAGAAATTTAAAACTGTGCGTTTTGAGACGACTGAAAGCATAAAGGAAAGTGAGGCACAATAAAAGTACAGTAATATTACCACAGAGCAAGAGTGTTTAAGAGCAGACTGGAAGAAAGTCAGCTTTGTTCCAGAAAAGCTTGCAGGCTGAGAAGTTGAACGGACAAAAGCTTTGGAGAAACAGTCATTTGGCTTGTAACTGAGCTTGTCAATTGGACCAGGCCTTTCCAACAGAGAGAGCATACAGCCTGATATTTTAACAGGAAAAAAGTACTGACAATGTAAATTACACTGTTTTGTTCTCAGAGCACTGATGTGTTTCAAAGGCTGAAACTACACAGCGTTCACAGTCTGTTAATCCACATAAACTACAAACTCAGCCCCATGATGGATTTCTAAGAACAGGGACCCACTGCCAAAATGATATTTCAAAAAGTTTTTCTCAAGTCCTCAGTGACCTGGCAGCACACTCCCTCCACCTGTTTGCAAGATGGTGGGATTTTTTTTAAAGAAGTATTTTCCAAGCAATTATATTTTCATTTAAATTTAAAGAATTTAATTCTTTTTGTCCCATCATACCTACATTCAAATATTATTAATATTTTTCAAAGCATGCAACTCTTTCTAATGACTGACAAAATCACAAATTAAGACAAACAAGCAAAAATAAGGTGCTCTCCCTCTGCTTGGGAAGACAGCCCAACTTTTGAGATTTGATACATTACAGTCTAATTTTTCTTAAGGCTGAAACGCTGCAAGTGCCACACAAGCTTCAGACTCTTCACCATTAATTCATTCGTCACTTCTAAGCCCGCATGCATCAGCCTAATGGAGGAAATGGACAAATTTCAAAGCTAAAAAACACTCACTAGCAACAAAGTGGCTGAGAACCTACTCCTGGACACCACACACGGTAGAACATCCTCTGAGGCCCAGGTCTGATACACAGTCCTGCTCAGTTTCATCCTGGATACTCAACTTTCCTTGCCAAATTAAACAAAGCATTTTTTTTTTCCTCTTCAAGGACATGCAGTCCTGACCAGCCAGGTGTATATACAAAAGCTGGAGAGAACTAAGGGAAGCTGTAACAACCAGATCTATTGAGAGGCAAAGGGTTCTCTCTGACCTACCTAATGAGCTGATAACCCCCACCTGTCCAACTAAAGAGGCAACAACAGGACATTTATTCAAAGGTGTGGGCAGTAGTAAAACCACAGTCTGTTTAATAACACTGTGATGTTCCATCTCTGTAGATCATTTTTCCCTCCCACTGCTCCTTTCCCCCAGAGGACAACCCCAGCATGAATGATTTACAGAAACTTCTGATTTGGCCCTGGCCTGCGATGGCCACATTGCTTCTGAGGGCCTGGATGTTTTCTCTCTATTTTTATCCTGAAAGATGACCAAACACACAGGAGGGAAAAGAACAACAAGGAGAGGAAACAAAAACAGAGCAGAAGGAGTAAAAGGCATTCACAAAGAACAGGGTAGCTGCAGGAAGCTCCATCCATAGGTGCAAGTAGGTATGGAAAAACAACAACATGACATTGAGGTTGTCTGCCAAAAATTGCCAAAAATGTCTGTTTAGAAAAAAAAATTTGAGGCTAGCATAAACCCAGCCACAGACTTCCCTTTCCCATATCTTCTTTCCCAGTGAGATACCTAAACATGCACGTTGGCTAGCAGGCATACATCTATCAGACATATAACATGGGGCATTTTAAATTGCAGCCGCTGCAGCTGCCCTCTCTTCTACCAAAGTTACACCCAGAGGGCGCAACCTCCAACAGGAGCTGCTGGCGTGGAGCACATGTGCCTACCTCAACTCATTGCAAAATGTGATGGCTTAGTTTAAACTTGGCAAAGAAGATGGGTTTGACTTAGCAACAAGACAGATTTTGGGTGCTGATTAAAACTGACAACTACAGTGGGTGGCAGCAACCACCAGCAGAGAGAGATGTTAAATTCCCTGAACAGTAGTTTCTTAAACTATTCTGCCAATACGTGCCCAAGCTCATCTGATCATATATTTTACGCTCACTAGATATTCCAGGAAAGCATTAAACTGCTCAAAGTATTTTAATTTGCCAACTCAAAAACATGAAGAATTTTAAATGATGATCACAACACTGAGCATGTCGTAACATCTCAAGAACAACTGTCATAGAACAACAGCAAATCTGGTCTGGAAACTCAGAAAAGTGGCATTAGACCCAAAAGGAAACCCCATCAAACATAAGCAAGTCATAAAAATTATCTCAAAAAGCCACAACCCACTGTATCAAAACATTAAGCATATTGGCTAGATTGACACGCTGTGGACTATCTCCCTCAAACAGCTAAGCCTCTGTCTTCTAAGTTAACATGTTAAGTGCTGCAGTAGTGACTGAAGTTGGTATTGTAAAACAAAAGCACTAAAGTCAATGTAAACTATATACATTAATTATGTAATGTTAAAAAACAGCTGGGGAGGAGGAGAGAAGTACTGGGATGCAGCTCTTCTGTGCCATTCCAAAACATGTTTCCAAGTGCTCCCTGTCCAAAGTCAGGGCAGAGCACCTGGCCTGTACGCTACTCCCCTTGCTGTACATCAGGGAAAAAAAACCACAGCACCCTGGAGCAGGTCGTCTCCCCTCCCTGCCCCTTATAAAAAAATTTGTCAGAAAGAGTAGTTCTGCCTCACTAAAGACTATGAAGTTGATTTTAGACTGACCTAAGAACTGGTATCAGTATCATAAACTCTGCTTGTTAAAATTTACAACTTTTTTGCAATACAAAGCTGGCAAGCATGGGATAATTTTAGGAACAGCATACACCTGCAGCCTTAGCAGTGGGTCTATTTTTCTTTATTTAATTGCAAGCAGGTGTTTGCACTTTAGAGAGTATAGAGCAAATCCATCCTTTTTTCCAACTCCTTAAGATGGATCAGGTTCCATAAAATTCAATATTATGTTTCTAAAAGGCTTGTCATTAAAAAAGAAAAATATCAGGAAAAAAAACTTTCCAACATGATCTACCAGACCACCACTAAAAATTACAAACCACTCTACTTATTTCTATTGGTTTTGTCCTGAAGGCTGACAATGACACTAATCACTGATGTTCTCTTTAATGACCGCTTACACAGTTTATCTAAAGCTGAAAAAGACATATTTCCCCCAAACAATTAAAAGACAGAATCACTTCATTCAACAACAGCCTGTCACATCTTTTATCACTGAGAAAATCCATGTAAATTCATGAAAATTCATATTTTCTGAAATCACATCTTCTAGTTCATTAGCACAATGCTCTACTTTTAATAMAGAAAAAAAAAAAAAATGAACAGCAGAACATCTACAGGACAAAGAAGGTAATGGAGCTAGTTAGTAATCCAAGCTGAAAAGACATGATTCAAGATGACAAACTGGCATCCTCCACAGAATGAGCTTGACACTTTTTATAGCTACTGACACAGTAATGAATGCTTTGCTGCGGGTGGAGCTAAACGCAACGTTCTGCAGAGTATTTTCTTAAAAGAAAGCACTTCCCTGATCCTTATACAGAAGCAACTTTATCTACAAGCAGAAAAAAAGGTACTGTCCTAGTTAATTAGGCCCTAGCTGTGGCAATTATCTTGAAGGGAAGGGAAAAGTAACATTCTATTATGTTATTATAAGCAGTTCCTTCTTAAGGGAAAGCTGTATCAGATGGGCCCCAAAGTACCTGTTTGCCTTAGTTTTCTAATGTTTCCATTATTGAGCTGAATTCCAATAGAAAGGTTTTTTTTTTTTTAAAAGGTATATACTGCTCAGTAGCCTTTGCGATACAGGATCTAGCGCTGCCCTAGCAGTAATTTTTATCTAACTGTGCCATAGCAGAGTATATTTTAAATTTAAATCTCAGAGTGTTCACTTAGAACATTTATTTGTTATCGCACTTAAAGCATGCCTTACAACAGAAATAAAGCTCATTTTTGAGGTACTAATTGAAAACTAAAATGGCTTTCTAAAATGCTAAACATGAAGACCTATTAATTCACAGCTCTCACTGAATGCAAGGTGAATTAATGAAAGATAGAGTCCTAACTAATCACTGCTGATTTAGGAAACTTTGCACACGAGTTCAACTAAGACCCTCTCGCAGTATTCCCCACTCCCCATCCCTTGCTAAGTAAGAATGATGTTAGTTTTTACTCGGTCTTTGGATTCTTTCTAAATCTTTAGTGAATGTCCGTTTCTTTTCTAGAAGTTATTAATGAGTCCTATATTAACTGTTTTACCTTACTTCTTTGACATGTACTGGAGTGTCAGTGGAACAACACTTCTGTTGCAGAAAATTCCTAAGACTTTGAGAGCTGGCACACATTATACGTTCAGCTAAGTGGTTTCATAAGTGCAGATTATACTAAGGAAAGCTTTAAAAAATGGACAATTAGTGCTTAAGAAAAAAAAACCCTGTGGCTCTGGGGCCACTCAGAGTGGCCTTTATGCTGTGTTATTATGTGGATTACAACAGCCTTTACAGTTACATAATAATATCCATACCAGGTCAGACCAAAAGCCTACCTAGGCCAGTATCTGAGAGGTCAACCACCACCACACATTAAGAGAACTGGCCAAGAAAAAGAATACGGGTTTGGACAACTCAGACATCAGATTGGATCTTGGGTTTGGATTAGGTTCTTCAGTCGACTTTGTTAAAAGAAAGACTCGGCCTATTCTACTAGGTCGGAGATGGGATTGGGAATGGCTTTATTCCCACTGCCAACAAGATTTCCAGTCTGCTTAACTTCTTCATGGCAAACTTGTAAAYGACCAGTGACTAATAACACCTCAGAGGAAAGGAAAGAGAATTCACTATTTTTTTTCTCATGAATGCAGAAATACTCCCTGGAGTAAACCAGCATTCTTCAGCAACAATTATCAGCAACTCTTTATATTCCAACAAACTCTTTCTACAGATAAAAGAAGTTTGGTTCTTGTTTTGTATTTTGTTTGGTAGAGTGCAAGGAATAACCCTTCTGTAAAAAACATAAAACAAAAATAGCAATAAAAAAGAGTTACCAGAAGCCTGAGCACACTGAGCTGCCTGCAGAGACCAGCACTGGGTAGCAAAGGTGTCTGATTTCCTCCTCTGCTGCACCAAACACAATGGCCAAGACCTCACAGAACTGAGCTCACAATCCAAAACGTCAGGGTACAGGCGGAATTATCCTGCTCTCAGCTGAAACAGACAGCAACGTAACGAGGGACAGGTCTACCCCAGTGAAAAAAGCACAATGGGGCCGCTGGGTAGCAAGTTTCTCAGGGTGCAAGTGGAGGAAGGTGGCCGCTCTGCATTCTATCACAAGTGATAAGAGTATTTGAATACTGTGGTGCCCACGTGGCAGTAGATGATCCTGACTTGATGAAAGGCTTTATGATGCATTTTAGCTGAGAGGCCTGTGTGGGGCACCCTTCCCTACCAAACTTTGTCTAAGCTTCCCTTAGATGGGCACTGCATACAGACCACCCCTTGAAAGCCTCCTAGGGAACTCAACTTTTCTGTTTTCTCGGCTTCTCCATCTTCTGTCTTTATCAGCCTGTTACAAAGTCACTGCGGTTGACCCAAATGGAATTCTGCTCTGATCTGAGCCTAAATCCAAGAATGGGGAGGCTCTGCTTTCAGGCTCAGCTATTTCAGGAATAGCTGTGAGCACGCACTCACAAGTATCCTTCGCAAAGCCCCGTGAGATGCCCAGGGCCAAAACCTACGCTCACGCTGACTCTTCCTACTCCACCCTGAGGTCTCATAAAAAGTGGCAGCTCCTGCTGTACATTTACGGAAAAGTCTCGCCTCCAAAAAAAAATCTTCAAAAACCCCAAACAAATCTCACACTCATGTCAAAAGACCATGAGTTGGACCAACATAGGGAGAAGAATTCAGAAGCAAATACAAAGTGTTTATCCAGTGTATTCTTTAGCTTCCAACAATTTTCATCTCAGAGATTTTAAGAGCTCAGAACTAAACCTATCAAGTTCCTTTCACATTTCAGAATAAGGCTTCTCCGATCAGGCACCTTTAAATTCAGTTTCTCTCAACAGAAGAACAACTAACTCCATCCAGAAGTTATTTATAAACTATTTTGATCCTCACTTTTTTAACTGAACTGGAATCCCCTGAGAAATATTGCGTTTCTACTTTAAAAGGCATATGTGTACATTGCTTGTATTTACTGATCACTAACAGTGGAAAAAAATTGTCTTTCTGTACGCCTTTTAAACATATTTAACCGTCATAAGAAAAGAGAGAGCCACCTATTGTTTATTCATTCTTCCAATATTTAGCTTGAACTAGACAACTCAGTGATTCAAACCATTACACAGGAAACGAGACAGCTTTGAGTCAGTCTTGTTTATCTTTCTATCAGATTCTTGAAACAACTGAAACTTAAAAGTGTAAAGATACACTTGAAGTATGCTTCATACTGGAAACTCAACAATTTAAGAATGCAAAAGATCCTTCTTTTTTCTTTTTTTTTTTTTAAGCAGTATAGTCCTGTACTAACAAAAATCAATTCTTCTGAGTTTTAGGTGGAAAATACACTCCCATACAACTGAGGAGACAAAAAGAAAGGAGACAAAGAGAGGATCCACATCATGTTACTGGTTTGTCCTGCGAGACACTGATGACTCCTGTGATTAGAGGGAGTGGTAGCAGTATCTGCTTACCACCTCTCAAGATGTAACCCAGTGCAGGCAGCATCAAAGTCATTCACAAGGCTGKCTGTCAAGCAGGAAGTGGGATCTATTCAATCACATCAGTTATTCACACCTAGAGAATCCTCATGACATTTCTCGTAAGCTGCTGCTTTACAAGTGAAATAAGGAAGGCGCTAAGGGAGGGAAACGCAGGCAGTCTCTGTTGCAGTCACTTCATTTCCCTCAAATTTAAGAACAACGGTGCGCCTACTACATTTTATATTTTATAGCCCATTCAGAAAAGCTTGTTATGCTCACATTTCAATTAAAAGAGATGTAAATTTCGTAATTTACCTAGTTCTAGAAACAGAGAAATACTTTAGCTATTATTGACATTTTTTGTTCAAAAGACTAAAACAATTTTCCAAAAATTGTAATCAACTGTTGACTAAGAGGTAGTCATCTAAGCTCTCAAAATGCCCTGCTTTATTATCACATTCTCTAGATTGCGGCAAGCCAGTCTTTGTGCAGAAAATGCAGTTTTGACAGAGGTGAATAGCTAGCTCTGTGTCTAGACCACTTCTTGAGCTTGGTTTTTGGAACAAATATTAATCCCATTTGGTTTCCTGACAGCAAATGAATCAGATTCCTCAAAGAATTTAGATGCCCATGTTTTCTTCTGAAAACACAAGGAGGACCAATACCCTAACCACTGGGGTTTTAATGGGTTTTAACTCCTCCTTGTGCTTCCTCTGGTTCAATTTGTCTTTTAATGTCTGTTGAACAGTGGCACTGCTTCACCAGCAGCAGAGGAAGACGACTCAGTTTCAAACCTGTCATGCAGGTCACTCTAAAGGGGAGAGACAACTGCAGAAACCTGAAATGTGTCAGGAAGGATCTAACCTCTGTTTCCACTTCTCAAACAAGTATGCTGAAGCACAGGTGTTTGTTAGAATAAGGTACAGCACCTAAACTCAAGAAGAAAATTTCTGACTGTCATCTCAGAAAGGAAGGAATTGCTTAGATCTGAACACCGGGCAGGATCTCAGATAGCTTCTCTAAATATTTCTCATGGGCTAGCCCTAAGTATTTCATCAAGCACTCTCAGGCCAGGCGGCATTGCTTGGCACGCTGACTCCCTTGGCTCCCACCACACACCGCTAAGCGCGCCATGCAATGCACACCAAGCCAAAGTTATCAGCACAGGATTCTGCTGTGGATAGGAGGCTCATATGAGTCAGGGCTTTCCTCACCACCATCAGCTCCACACTTTCAAATTAAGTTCTGTATATGTAACCATACATGAGAAACCGAGGGTTTGGGGCAGTTGCCAAAATACTGCCTAGATGCTTGAGGAGTAGAAGCGAAGTGGAATGATYTCCCTCTACTGTTCTTATCCAAGTTTAGGGACGCTTTTTTACTTTGCACTCCAAGTTAAGATGATTTATACCAACACTTCAAGTCACAGATTTCAAATAATCCTCAAGGAACATGATTTGCAATAACTGAATATTAACTGGCCAAAGAATAAGAGTTACAAACAAGTGAAATTTGATATGGCATTTTCTACCTTTTTTTACCCACATACATTGGAGACAAAAACAGGAAAGAATGTTTCTTTATTTGCACAAAATGAGTTATCTCAGTTTCTAAAACCCTCACCATATCCAGGCAGCTCACTGCTCAAACCATTGGCCGAATCCCTCTCAGTTTACTTTTAAGGGAAATATCTTGAAAGCCTGGTTCCCTGCCTTCAGAAGTTTTCCATGATACCAAAAATGCAGTACACTTTTGAGAACACAGTGCCAGAGCACTGCATTGGTGTTTTATTTGAATAATTAGTATAGTCAATCATCCTACTAAATATTTAGGAGACCCCACTACTATATCTTAAGTTAAATGGAAGAAATCATATTACCACAATACTACATTAAGAACATGCATTAACATTCAAGGAAAAAACCATGATTCCCCCATAAACCACATCATAGCTAACCATAAATATAGAAATATATACATATTCAACGAGTAAAATGCAAAATTAAAAAACACCATCACATTTTAAGAGACCAAAGACATAGAACTGGTAACTAGTGCTGTCACCACAGAACTGTAAGTCTGGTAATTCCTGAACGTACTTAAAATTTTGACAAAGGGGTATTGTCAGCAGCCTCTTCACAGACTACAAACGCATATACACGTACATCGTTATGTTGAGATATGAAATTCACAGACGCTCAGCCTGCAACGCACCGGTAAAACCTGAAACCGAGTTCTCAGCGGATTTAACATCGTAGCTCACTTCGGGCTCGGCACCGCCAAACACATAAGCCAGGCCCGGCCAAGAGACCGGGGAGATGCAACAGGCGTTACAAGAAGTGGAGTTACCCGGCGCTGCTGCCGGCGCCACCGCCGCTATCCCTCATCCCCGCTCCACGGCGAAGGGCTGGAGAGGACCTATGTCCCCAAAGCGGCTGGAGGGGGACCCAAGGGAGCGGCTGGGGAACGGCAGCGCAGAACTCACCGCAACAAAAGCAAGCGCCGCCGGCTCAAAGGCGAAACCTCTCGGCGCCGGGCCCCGAGCCGCCGGGAGCCGCCCCCGCAGCGACCCGGCGTCTCCCCCCGCACCCCTCCACTCACTTTTGGTCGCGGCGATCAGGTTTTTCCCATCCTTGAGCAACTCCTTGATAAACTTATTGGTCTTCTCCAGCTCGGCCTCGTGGGCTCGCACCCGCTCCCTGAACCAGGGGCTGTCCAAGTAGCAGTCGCTGAACTCCAGGGGCTGCAGCCCCATGGCTGCCGCTACGCCGGGGCTCGCCTCCCCGCGAACCTCTCCCGGCTACGCCACAGCAGCAGCGACCTCCTCGGCAGCCGAGGCGCAGCGGGCGTCCCCACGGCGGTGAAGCAGGAGCCGGGGCCACAAAGACAGAGCGGCAGCGGCGGCGGCTCCCCCCGCGCAGGGCGGGGCGCAGGCAGAGGCGAGGCGAGGCGAGGCGAGGCGAGCGGAGCCGCCTTCCCCGCTGCGAGGGGCGGCACGGGGCGGCGCGGCAGGGGGGCGCCCCGCTCCCGGCAGCCCCGCCACCACCGCCGGGCCACGCCCTGCCGAGCGGGGCGGCCTGCCGCGCCGGGGCCCGCCTCCCGCCCGCCCCTTCCTTCCCGCCCCGCGGCGGCAGTTACACAAGGCTGGGCGGCGGGGGCGCGCCTGGGCTTGCAGTGTCGGGGAGAGCCGCCCGCTCGGCCGTTACGGGCGTCCCCGTGCGGGGGACGCGGGCAGGTACTCCCCTACCAGCCGCCGCGTCCCCCAGGTGAAGTCCCCCTTGTTCGGGGGGCTGCGAACGGGCCCGGCGGAGCAGAGGCCTGGCAGGGCCTGGGCGGGCGCGATGTCGCGGCTGGGCGGGAGAGCCCGCACCGCAGACGCAACGGCTCGTCGCAGCAGGCCGCGGGTTGCCTGTCCCCATCTGGCAGGGTGGGGAGGCCGCCGRGTTTGAGCTGCCGCGGGTGGGTGGTTCACCTCGCGGAAACGTCCGTGGGCTTTGGGAAGGGGCAGAGCAGGCTCTTAGTGGAAGAAGCACATAGGAGCAGGCGGGCTGCTTGAGCCAAAATCAGTCGCGGTGTCGGTGCCTGCTTTGTGGCGGTGGTCTGCCGGCAGAGGAGGCTGGCATTGCTCACCTGTCCCTGTCCTGCTCCTGTGTCTGGCCGTGAAATACTGAGTAAAGTAGATACAGCCTCACCTTTATGCCTTCATTTAATAAACTAATACAAAGAGTTCTCATGAACAAGTACTGTAGCAAGAGCAAGACCTTGAGAAGATCACTCAACACTGAATTGTCTCGGTTAAGAATGTTAGGAAACTCATGAAGAAAACAGAATAGGCTTATAATTATACTTGTATTTATAATTTAGCTATAATTTCATGGTGTTAATGGTTTAACACTAGTGCAATTCATAGTGATTTGGTGGGACTTTTTTAGATGTTGGGGGTATATGTTTTAGTCATGAATATATGTCTAGATGTTTTCTTTGGGAGTAACTTCAGTCTATTTCATTTTCTGTATTTTGGCAAATTCAGTGTTAGTTCCTGCTCCTTTTGAAGCAATGAGCTTTGGTATTAATTTAAATGTATTATTATTGGGCCCATAGTTAAGCCTAGTCTGCATTGGCCAGAGAAACAAAATAGAGCTGCCTTTTTTGGATATAACTTACATTTTGAAGACTTGCACTAAAAAAAAAGCTACTTTTATCTTTCTTTTAAAAAGTAGCACCTAAGATTTCTAGAAATGACTGAGATGAAGATAGCTGGCAGTATTACTATCAACCTTCCTCTGTATGACCCCAGGCACTGACCTGCAGAAGTCATGTATGGAAATAGGTGGGCACTTCAGGAATCTCATTTAAAATTACTCCTGTTTGTAGAATCAGTATAGCAGGTAGGATTCAATTTTGCAAACATCTAGGTTTTTTAGTAACTATCCACTTGAGGGTCTGCTTCAGAAACCAGACTGAGAGTGTGTGTTACCCACCTGACAGCAGTCACTGAGCTCAAGTGAGTAAGCACAGAATTTCGTGATCAAAGGCAAAGATAATGTAGGGAGAAATAATAACCCATTAATTTAAATGGACAAAAATTACCTATCTAATGAGCAATAAAAGGAGTTGCACTTTCTTCACTAATTAAGACTAGAAGAAGTGGTTTTGTATCAGCAGTTTAGAAAAGTCTCTTCTTTTCTGCCATTCCCTACTCAAGGTCATCAAATTTTACAGCCTTCTTGTAGCCTCTTTTAAGAGACTATGACATAGATTGACTATGTGAAGCTCTGGCAACAGCTTGTCCATATATTGTGTGTTTATCTTTGCTTTGGTTATTCTCCCTCAACGTTCATTGCAAGCATGGTTTCAGGAAATACCTTCTTCAAGTTATTTTATACAATAGGCATACACCAGCACAGCATATGTTTTGTTCCATCTTACCTTCCTTATGTTCTTGTCTGATCACTTCAACACGCTGATTTTCATGAAAGACAGTGTTCTGATCTGTGGCTGATTGTGTCTCCAGTCTGTATGTTATGGAGAGATGGGTTAGAAGTTAGTGAACTTAACTTTCAGTTTTACTGACATTTTATCACAGAGCATTGATATCGGCTCCCACCATTTGCAACACGCAGCTGTGTTGAGTTGTTGAAAACATCATTAGCAACAGCATCCTTCCAAGGTATTGTAGTTTCTTCTCTTGTCTAAGCACTTTTACCTCTGTTAGGAGAAAAGTCCTGTCATGAGTTTATAGAAGGTTTATAGAGTTTCCTTCTAACTCCCATCTTGCTTATGCCCGTGTCATCACTGTTGGCTTGCAAGATGTTAGGGGCCTTATGCATATGTGAGGTACCATTAGGCTGCATGCTCCCTCTCCTCTCATCCTTCAAGAGTGCAACTAGAAACAGACTAATCTCTGACCACCCATGATGTAGACCAAAGTTATTTATTCTACTGTCAACCAATTTGATGATTATTATGGCAATCATGTATATATCTGGTAAGATGGGCATTCCTTTATGGCACAAGCTTTACCCAACAAATTATTTATTATGCAGCTGTATGCTTTTTCAGTGTTGCAAACATTATATTCTGTGGCCATTTTTTTTAAGTGTTCCATTAAAAAGCTGTGAGTGTGAGATTAACAAATATCCTCCCCAGTGTTTGAACTGAACTGACTCTTGCGAATTGCAAGGATTTTACACTGATACTTCTGAGTAATCTCCCACAAATAGGTCAAATTAGCACATGGTACTACTTAATTTATGCTTAAAAATAGGCACTATAAAGTATTTATGCTATCCATCTGGCATTTGCTCAGACCAAAAAAAAAAATACAGCTGAACAAGTTTGGAGAATCATGGAGCTACAGAGATACTGGCTCATTACAGCATTTGGTACAGTCCAGCTCCTGTTACATCTCGCTGTCCACAGGTGGTAATTGCCTGTACTTCCCTCTCTTTCTCTCTCTCTCTCACTCTCCATATCCCACAGGTGCTAATATTTTCTTTTTCCCCATACTATCATCTTCTAGCTGGGAAGCATAATTAAGCTTGTTCCCCATCTGTAACTAATTTAAAGTTCATAGCTTTTCTTTCAAAACTGAAGGAAGGCTTGGGTGCTTGTTGATACCAGTTGATTTAATAAGATATTACATCCTCCTTTAAAGCTCAGTTCACATATAAAATATTTGATACTTTCTGACACTAATATTTGCACATCTTCATGGACTTCATCCAGTCCAAGTGCTTTACCATTTCTTATTTTATGTTTTTCTAGCATGTCTTTCCTCTATCAGAAGTTGATTCTAGTGTCATTCAGGTTGCCTGTTCTCAGTTTTTTTTTCCTTCGGGTCACTTCTCTCAAAATGTTTGTAGACTTCCCCCCTCTTATAATATTATAGAGTAATAATTAAGTTTGCTGAGGATTACAGTTTAACTGCCACTGTGTTTCATTTAGACTCATGGTCCCCCTTCATATGTGCTATTTTCATCTTATTCAAAATGTTGACCTGACGTTTTTAAGTGGTACTCATTTGTTTCTCAAAAGTGAAGGCATATACAATATCCACAGCTGTAAAAGCCTGGAAGAACTGCATTCATGCTTTAGARAAGGAAAGTAAAGATGAACAGCTTCCAAACATTTCATAATTAGTAAACAATGCCATGGCCTGTTCTTGTCCCAGAAGTAGGACAAGACCAAATGAACTCTGCCTTTTTTAGAAAGATCTGCATTCCAGAGCCCTGCATATGGTTGTTCCCCAGAGCAGGCAGCCTGCCAGGCTCCACAGAGAAAGAAGGTAAGTGGTGTCATAGGCATGGGAGGGAGTGAGATAAGGGACTGGAGATGTGGAGCAAAGCTCTGAATTTTGCTCCTCGCAATCTCTGTTGCTGCAGAGCAGAGTTGTTAGTCAGAGGCCCAAGATAACTAGGACTTGTTTATGACTTAAAACTAGGTGGTGTGAATGTTGTCCTCAATGGTCATTGTTGACTTACCAACTGTGGGGAAATAACGGAAGATTGGCGAGGAGGATTGTAAATGTGCTCAAGTGACTTGCAGCTGGGGTGTCGAAAAACACATATATCATACTAATTGTCRTTTGGCCTTGTGTGTTGGACAAGTAGAACATCTGTGTTTAGATAACGTAGGCCTGTGATAGACTCAGAGGCACCCTRTTGAACATGCTTGAGATTCTTGCCCTGCTGTGGGAAAGATCAAAGCACAGTGGTAAACTACGCCTGCGTGAATCCCTGAAATACAGGCGAAAACAGCAGGCTCGGTCATCCTCTAGCAAGGACCGAGCTCTGCAGTGCCTGTGTCCCAGCTTGTGTGCCTCGGCCTGGGTGCTGCTTCGGGGATCCCCTGGTTCGCGAGGTAACAAAAATAAATTTACTCTTTGCATTTCATCCGTGGTTTTGTGGTTGTTCCTGCGTCCTGCCTGTGTCGGCTCACACACCAACAGTGGAATTAAAATTAAATTTTAGGAACACCATAACTACAGGGCAGTCATAGGCAGTGCCTGCGCAGCATGCAGTTCTTACACTACAACAAACAAACAAAAAACATTTAAGGTGGTAGTTCTTATCTGTAGAGCAGGTCTGAACAGCATCGAACAGCAAGGGACTGGATTTAGCATTGCTGTGGGTCACTTCTAGTCCTGTGTTCATATGAGCTGAATTACCAGCTTTAAAGATTGGATGTGGATGGAGGAAGAACATGCACAATGAAAATACCTTTATTCCACATGTGTATATAGAGATGAAGGAAGTGTAAGACAGTTTCTAGTCAATTCACCATGTTTCACCTGAAAAGTAACAAGCTGAACTAGCATTAAAAAAATAGTTTACAGAGTTTTGTCTGTACTTTTCTCAAACCTTTTACTTACCAATAAAGTTATGAATTTTCTTTTAGTCACATAGTGCCTCCTTCTTGTCACCTTTCAAAGCATTAGCTTTTCTGTAACACTAGTTTCTGGCATTCTGGTTTTTTCTTGGTTCTTAAACATGTAAATCTCAGCTGTTCCTTTAAGCAAATAAAAGATAAAATAAGTGTATGTCTACACCTTAAAATTGTAGAAAAAAGCTTGAGGGGGGAGACCTCTTGTCACAAACTGAACAGAAATAAAGATCAAGCAAAATGATTTTTCATCTCGCTGTGTGCAATCCCGCGTTAGGCCTTACAGTCCTTGAACGCGTCCGTTAAGGAGACGCGCACCTCCCGCCCTGGGGCGGAGGCGAGCGGGGCCGGGAGCAGCTTGAGGGAGCGATTCCTCAGCGAGGGCTCCGCGCCTGCCGGCGGGCAGCACTCACCGCCCCCGCCTCGGGGTATCCCCGAGGCCGGAGGGGAGGCGGCCGTCCTGCGGGCCGACCGCCAGCAGCGCGGGGAGCCATCCGCGGCAGCTCGCTCACGYCCGGGTCTGCGCCTGCCGCCCTGCGCATGCGTCTTGACTTCTGCCCGGCACTAAGATGGCGGCGGCCCGCGGCGTGAGCGTCGGCTGTCTGGGAGCCCCGTTCCGTGCTGACCAGGTGATGGCCCCGGGAGCGGCCGGTGCCCTGGCCCGGCGTCAGGCGAAGCCCCCTACCCTACCCTACCTTACCTTACCCCGCTGCTTTCCCTGCGCCGGGGCAGTGGCCCTGGGCTCGCCCCGCGAGTGGGGTAGTGTCTGGAGGTAGTGCGGCCTGCCAGGCTTTCCGGCGGCGCCACCGCGCTCCCCGCCGGTCGGAGCCGGTCCCCTCGTCCTCTCTGCCCCGGGCCCCTAAATCCGTAGGGCAGGCGAGTTTGCACGGCCCTCCCTGGTTTTGCATACCCCTGTGTAAATTACTGGTGCTCACTTGAGACGTGGCCGATGTTTGGTGTTTTTTTAAGAAAAAAGCAAAAAAGCCTAGTTGTGACGGTGCTGCCCTCTTCATGTAACGTTCACTTTCTTCAGCTCTAGGGTACATCTGAAAATCCTCAAGGCGGTATTAGGCCCTCTTACGTAAGTAAGCATTAAAAGTTAAAGTGGTAGTTATAAAAATGTGCATGTTAACTCTGATAACTCTTTAATGTTTTCTTAAGTGGAAAAATAGTCATGTTGCCTTGTGTAAAATAAAGTGTGAGCTCATTAGCTCTTTTTCTGGGAGTATTTGCTTTATGAAGATACTGTTGTTGAAGTGGAAGAGTTTTAACCTGCAGATTCTGTGCTTGATTGTGAAACTTAGGAGTGCATGAACTAACAGTGTGCAAAACTATTTGGTCAGAGGCGTGCTAAAATACGTATTACAAAAATTATTTTTAAAAAGTGAAGTGTAACCTGTTTCCAGGACCTGAGCTAAAATAAACATGATGCATGCTTGACTTTTGAATGGTGAACACTCATTTTAAAGTTGATGGAATTATCAGTGGCATAAAGACGAGCATGTTTTTGAATGCTTAGGATTTTGGGGGGAGGGAGGTTGTCTTTACTAATGCCAGTGAAAATTAAAATGTTGTTTGATCTGTCAGCTTCGTGTGCAACCTTTTTGGCCTACAGTATACACAATTTTTTWTTATTATTATTATTTTTTTTTTAGGAAGAGCGAGTATTTAACATCCTTCAGAATGCCCAACTCCAACGCTAAATTTTGTTGTAACCATAGAGGTGGTCAGGAAGCCGGCAGGCGGGAGTTGGTTTCCAGGTCTTTGCAGAGTGCTCAGCATTGCCTGGAGGACCAGGATTTTGGAACTGCATATGCTCACTATCTCCTAGTTCTAAATCTAGCTCCTGAGTTAAAAACTAGTGTCAAAGTAAGTGCTCTTTGAATTGCTTCAAACAATTTTATTTACTGTATTCCTCTTGTGGCTTTGTGACATGTTTTGTGCTTGTGATTTGTTTTATGTAACTGATTTTCCTATTCAGTCTTCAAAATAAAAGCAGAAAACAGTAATAATGGAGACAGCCAGTAACTCGTTTAATAAGCTCTGTGTGCCTATGGGAAGGGAATTGATACACTTTTCTTTTAGTCTGTGTGTGTCAACTAAGTTTAATAAAAATAGGGCCTTGTTAGTATTGGCTTGTAGTGTAGCATGCATTAATATACATGCAGGCTCTTAGTATACACTGCTTGGTGATGATACTCTGTGTGCATATCTGAGAGCTTCTGCTTCTTCAAGTGAGCCGACTAACTTGGGATGATAGCAAACAATTGTATGCTGCTGCGTAGGGAAATGAGGGTGTTCAGGTRCATGTCAGGACACCTCTAGATGTTTTCAGGGCTTAGTTCCCTACTTCTGTTAACTACCAGCAACTCAGTGGTATATGTTTTATTTTCTAGGAAACATTTCAGTTTACTCTCTTTAAATGGGCAGAAGAGCTAGATTCTCTGGCACGGATTCAAGATCTGTTTAACTGTTATGAACAAGCACTTGAACTGTATCCGAATGATGAAGTGATATGTAATAGTATGGGAGAACATCTTTTCAGGTTTGTAGTAATGTATATACAGTTTTTGTAAGGTTCACATTTAGTATTGTATGTTAATAAACAAGGCCCAATTCAGCAGAGCACATAAAATGTGCTTAAAAGAAGTAAATGCAAGCACATGCTTAATGCTGTATAGTGTGTACTGTTGAACTTCAGATCTGTTTGTCAGCTTAAAATAGAGTAGCCAATACTAAAATAATTGTTGATAGTCACAGCAAAAGTAAAAAAAAAAAAAAGTAAAAGCACTTTTACTAAAGTAAAAACTTAAAAGCACTGCCTTCAAATATTTTCTAACAATTTATTAAGGAATTACTAAACAAAAAAGAGACCAAAATTGTTCAGAGTCACTGTGTTAACTATTGTTGTGGTTAACCTACAATTTTTGAACTTCTTCCTTTCCTGTTAGATCCCCGAGAACTACTGCCTTTGAATACTGTCTTTTAATTCTGGTCCTTCTTGAGGTCACATATAACAGACCTTTGAAGTGAAGAAGCTGATCGTGTATATTGTACTGTGTAGGGCTGTTCTTAAATGGTTTGAGCTTATGCTTTTATTATTAGTGTAAAGCATTCTTTTCCTGCTTCCTCCAAACAGTGCAAAACATGGTGCTTTGCTGTTGCTCAGGATTCTAAGGTCTTCTGAGACTGGAATTTTAAGATTGAAATCATAGGTCGTGGATCCAGATAGTTTTAATTAGGTTTGCTTTTTGTGATTACTTTTGTTTGTTTTAAGGAACAACTCTCCCAGCATTGTATTAAAATGTACATGTTTCTTGCATTTCATAGATTTTGGTTTTTTCCAGTGCTGTCTGATTTGAGAATATGCTATAGGTATCATAAAAACTTGCTTCAAGTTCACAATTTAGTTTCAAAATTGCCACTAAATGCAAACACTGGCAACTCAAAATTTGGTTATTTTACAGTATGTTCCAGTGAAATACGGTAAAGCGGTTTGGGGTTTGTAGCATTCTCTTGACTTGCAAATCTGTGAGACTGGATTGCAGAGTTGCTGCTGACACATTGTTGCAGCAAGTTCTTGTAAAACCTGTTCTAGTTTGTCAAAGGATGTAGTAGAGGATGAAGACTGGTGCACACAGTGGTATTTTTGGACTACCTTTGCATTTTAAAGTGATTTGATGTAGAGCTGTAAATCATTCTTTTTCATAAGGTAATATCAGTGTTTCTAAAGATAATCTTTCTAACTAATGCAAAATATTTCCATTGTCTTTTAATTGATGTAAGACCTCTTTACAGACTCACAGATATTTACAGATACTTGGCAGCTGAATGCATGCTTTCTATTTATTTGTCATTTTTACTATTAGAATGGGCTTTAGAGATGAAGCAGCTGGATATTTTCATAAAGCAGTGAAGCTTAACCCAGACTTTGCTGATGCAAAGGAGAATTTTTACCGTGTTGCAAACTGGCTTGTGGAACGCTGGCACTTCATCATGCTCAACGATACCAAGAGGAACCTTACTTACCTAAAAGCAATTGAGAACGCTGTCCACTCAGGGTGCAAATCTGTCCTTGATATTGGAACAGGAACGGGAATTTTGAGGTGTGTCATAAGTGCATATTTAACATGAACTTAATAGAAACATATTTGTTGTCTAACAAAATTTGGTTGCTAGTGGAAAAAAAAATTTACTTTCATGCCTTTATTGAGACAAAACTTAAGAAAGGAAACAAAGCTTTCAGAAGTCAGTGAGTCTGGAGGTTAGTGTCTAGTAGTATTTTTTGAACCCTTTTTTTTATTATTATTTGTTGCAGATGTTTTTGCTGCCAATAACTGCTGTATAAATTGAATTACTCATGGTGGTTTTGGAGTTGTAATGTTATGCATCCTGTCTTTAAGTATTGAGTCTAGTATAAAGAGTGGATTTAGCATAGCTGGGCRAGTATCCTTATTCTACCTGTTTTTTTGTTTTTTGTTTTTTTCTTTTTTTTTCTTTTTTGGTGATAGCATATCAAGAGGATATCAATTTGTGCAATATCAGTGTTCACGCAAGAGATGCTAGTTCACTTAATGATGATTTTTAGACTTGAACTGTTTTCTTAGAAATATGAAGCAGATGTGGAAATAGAACTTAAGAAAACTCAGTRTCTTGTCATGCGTTACCTAAAATGATTTAAACTGGAGGGGAAAAGCCCTGATTCTTTTTTTTCAGTATGTTTGCAAAAAAGGCAGGAGCATCTTCTGTCTATGCCTGYGAATTATCAAAAACCATGTATGAACTTGCCCGTGATGTGGTGGCAGCAAATAATATGGAAAGAGAGATCAAACTTCTGCATTTGAAGTCACTTGATATAGAAATTCCAAAGCACATACCTGAAAGGTACGTTGTTGCGCTCTGTTGTGATATTATTTTTAATTTGCTCTTAATTTCAAKAAAATAGAAAATACCCTGTGACCTAAACAGGAAATAACTTTGCTTATGATATTACCCATAATGTGAGAAAGGTTCTCTGTATGTTTCATGTTTTTATAGAGCAGTGCAGAAATGATAACATGTTCTTTAGATCGTACTAATTTCTATGGTAGATCAACAGTGTCATAAATTAAGTAGATTACTACATCATAAAAGCCATTTTAACACACTTTTATACTTAACAACTTGTGGCTCACTTCTGCAGCCCATGAATAGGATGGAGGTATGTAATAGGGCCTGCAAAGGAAGACTGTTTCTGGGACGTACCACACCCCTACAACTCCACGTCAACTTCTGCATTTGTCAGAGATCAGAAATAGCAGATTGTCTGCCTCTTCTGATCAGGGAGTGAGGGAAAACTTCACCTCCCCTCGGTCCCCTAAGGAGAGTGCTACTGTGTTTGGAGACGAGAAGGTGGCACGTGATGTGCATGGGTTCCTGGTTGTTTGCATCTGGAAGGCTGGTGGTGACTGGGCTGACTCTAGCTGTGAATGTCAGCACCCTTCTGTGGGAGGGATCCATAGGCTTTGAGTGTGGCTTTAGATGCCGGCGTAAGATTCAGTGGAAGGATGTTGTAATTTGTCCTGTGAGAATAGGTTTTTGTGTTTGTATTGAGCTTTTAGTTTGTATATACACATGTGCCCACCTGTCTGTATAGCAGAGATCTATGTGCTTTGGAAAATGAAGTAGCTTATTTTTCCAATATTAAGTAATGTCTTCTAAAGCATAGTGAGAGCTACTGGGACAAATCAGCAGCTTAGAATTGCTCTTGGCAAATTAGAATTTGATCAGCATTACAGCTTTCAGTATGTGTGATCTAGGCTTTTTATGCTAACCTGCTCCTCCCTGCTCACTATCCCATTCCACAGGCATTCTTCAGGAGGATCTGTAAATTTTTAGCAGGTAGAAATCTGAGGGGATTTTTGTTTGTTTTGGTATATGCAAAGGCCTGGTTTATCACTTCAGCTCACTGCTACTAGGGATGCAGATTAAACGTGGGAAGGAAATAATCCATTTTACTTTTAATTACTAACATTTAATAAAGTGTCTGGTGATGGTACAGGCTCATAATCGGAAATGATGAAGCTCCCATGGTTTAGCATCCCAGTCAAGCCTTGTCTAATTGTGTCAGCTGAGCTACAGTGACTGATCATATGTATCCCCTTAGCGTATATGATGAGTTACTGGATGTCACCTGTCAGGAATAAATTGTTACTGTTCTGGAAATGTCTTGTCTTATCATGCTGTATGTTTTTTGGTTTAAATCCAAAGCATTTAGGATTTTAGGGTCCGTTTATTGTGCTTTGATTATAGTTTTTTTTGTGGTCTTTTTTTTTTTTTTTTTTTTTTTTTTTTTTTTTTTTTTTTTTTTTTTTTTTTTTTTTTTTTTTTTTTTTTTTTTTTTTTTTTTTTTTTTTTNTTTTTTTTTTTTTTTTTTTTTTTTTTTTTTTTTTTTTTTTTTTTTTTTTTTTTTTTTTTTAGTTTTGGGTTGTTTTTTGGTTTTTTGTTTATTTTTTTTAATTTAACACATATTCATGGATGCATACTGTTGCACAAGATTCAGACAAAATACATATTCTGCAGCATCATTGGCTGTATGCCCAGGCTGAAACATCTTCCTGTTTTGGCTAGATTCTTCCCACACAATTTATTTATAAATGCTGAACAAGAAGCTTTATGGTAAACTCTTGCTCAATATTTATTCTCTTTTATCTGCATCTTGAATAACTTCTAACAACAATTCAAAACACATCATTTGTTGGAAGAATTAAATTGCCCATCTGTATTGAAACTTCAGAACACTGGTAAAAGTTTTGCTCTGAGCTCACATTAGTATGGTGGGTTTTTTTCTTTAAAAGAATGATTGTTAACAGGAATGTGTGTTATACATTTTATTTCACGGTGTTCTTTTTCTTATCTAGAGTTTCCTTGGTTGTCACAGAAACAGTTGATGCTGGTTTATTTGGAGAAGGAATTGTGGAGAGCTTGATACATGCTTGGGAACATCTACTTTTGCAACCAAAGGTAGGTGATGTGGGTACGTACATATAAATGGGATTCCTGTTTTGTTTGGTATATATTCATGCATATATATGTGTGTGTGCACGCGTGTGCACACATTCACAGACATACATGAATGAGGAACAACTGTCTTGTAAATATTTTATACCTATTGATATTTTTAAAATGAGTGATCTGGGTTTGTTCTATGAATTTCATTTTGGTGAAAGGCAATGAGGCAGCTGCATACGTTGTACTTCTGTGAGCTCATGTTCTGAGTAGACAGGTACTTGCAATGCACRTTTCCCTGATGTAACCTTCCATCATACAGAGACAGTTCACTCTTGATCACTGTTCATCCCTCTTTGTAAGTAACACCAAAGGGGTTTGTGTGTGTTTTAAAGGCATTATTTTCCTGCAAGTTTGATTACAACCTGGTCTTTGAGATACCAATTAGTAGCAGGAAGTTATGTCAGTCTGAGCAGAAAATGCTGAATTGTGGTAGAATTATTTCTCATCATAACACTAGGGAACAGTCAATTATAATTTGGTAAATATGCCATATGCTTATGCTCTTAATTTATTTTTGCGGACTTTGAACTTTTTTGGAAGACTGAACAATTTCACTGGGTCTCGTATTTTACTTTATGTATTTTGCATTTTAGCTAGCATACATTAAGCAAAGTAATATGACAAGGAGTCTTACATGGGTTAACCTCTATTAGGTCTTATGAAATAGAAGGACTTCTCTTTTATTTTGATGTTGCCTTGATTCCAACTAATTTAGAAAAAAAAAAGTCTTACCTGGCTGAAAGTTTTTGTATTGTATTGAACTGAAACTGATGACCTCTAGTGTTAAGTATAGGAATGATGCATAAAGGAAAGGTCCTCAAATGTTTCAATATATTGTAACAGAATACAAATTAAAAAACACTTTTAGAATTATACAGAGGAAGTAGTAGACTGAAAAGTAAAGCTGAAGGGTGGATATATTGAAACACAGTATTTAAGGAACTCCTTTAATGGTCAACTGGAATGACAAAGACCAGAAACTTTACTAGTCACTAAGAACTTACTGATGTTTTGACTGTAATCTTGAATGGCTCATTAATATCTAACCTAGGCTTTGCAGTAATGGTAGAAGTAGGTCACTGTCTCATTGCATGTTGTTATTCATGTTTTCACAGCCTAAAAATCAAGATGTCAGTACTGGAGACTATGGCAGAGTTATTCCTGAAAGTGCTACAATATTTGGGATGGCAGTGGAATGCAAAGAGATACGTAGACATCACAGGTATGTTTAAACTCTAGCACAGTTTGAACCCATATTTGTTATTTGGGAAGAGACCAGTGGTTTTTGTTGAGGATTTTTCATTTACTGTTTGAATGGCTGATTATCTGTTTCACTAAACAGACTTCTGCTCCCACCCTCCCCACTCCTTTTCTAAGCTGCTTTTTTTTTTTTTNTTTTTTTTTTTTTTTTTTTTTTTTTTTTTTTTTTTTTTTTTTTTTTTTTTTTTCTTCTCCTCCTCCCTTTTGTGGTTCAGGCTTTCTGGATCACTTCATCAGAAACTCTTGATTTTCAGTTATGCTGAAATACATGCCTTTAACACATACTAAAGAAATTTAATTCCTTAGTAGTAAAATTACTTCTCAATTTCTGTATTGGAGATTCTTGGATTAACACTTGGCCTTTATCCTCATTTTACCCTCTTTATAATCTGCTCCATACCTCGCTGCTGGATCTGACCCTTTCAGAAGATGAGGACAGGATTTTGTAAAGCCTAAGTGTTAATAACCCCACCTAGCATTATCTTTCTGAATATGTGCCTTGCCTAATTCTGAACTAGCATGCAGTAGGCTTTCTTTGCTGAGACCAGTTCTGACTGTGTGTCAATTACTTTCATATTCATTTTTATTCTCGTCTTCTAGAACAGTATCACTGTATGGAGACAGTCTCTGTCTGAGAGGTTTGGACTTGATGTATTTTGTTTAGGATTAATCTTGTTGCAGATTAAAGAAAACACTAACTTTTACAGGAGCTTCAGTGTACTGGATGAAAAATAGCCAGGTTGCATCAGTGATTTTTCTAATGCAGTAAACCTGGACAATGGCCAGGAAGAGACAGAAGTTCCAGTAGTAGGTGGTCACAGAAGAACTTTCTTTTAGGAGAAGTTAATTAGTCATCAATTAGAAGATATGTTTTTGCCTTGAAACATGGCATTGACTGTTCCTTACAAAATTTGAAGAGGATGAAAGTTAATGTACTATAACTTTGGATTGTTGAATTAACAATCCATTCTAATAGTATAGCTGTCTTGGTTTCAGCTGGGATAGAGTTAGTTTTCCTCCCAGTAGCTGGTATAGTGCTGTGTTTTGGATTTAGCATGAGAATAATGGGATAACACACTGATGTTTTAGTTGCTGCTAAGCAGTGTTTATACTAAGTCAAGGACTTTTCAGCTTCCCGTGCTCTGCCAGCGGGGAGGTGTACAAGAAGCTGGGAGGGAGCATAGACAGGACAGCTGACCCAAACTGGCCGAAGGGATATTCCATACCATATGACGTCATGCTTGGTATATAAACTGGGGGGAGTTGGCCAGGGGGCAGTGATCGCTGCTTGGGGACTGGCAGGGCGTTGGTCGGCRGGTGGTGAGCGGTTGATCACTTGGTTTTTTCCTGGGTTTTGTTCCTCTCTCTCTGTTTTGTTGTTTTCATTACAATTTATTACTACTATTTTTATTTTATTTTATTTCAATTATTAAACTGTCTTTATCTCAACCCCCGAGTTTTCTTACTTTTGCTCTTGTGATTCTCTCCCCCATCCCACTGGGGGCGGGGGGAGGGTGAGCAAGTGGCTGTGTGGTGCTTGGTTGCCAACTGGCGTTAAACCACGACAATAGCTTAAGGTCAGGTGACTAGCAGGACTGAAATGATTGCCACAAATTAATTACATGCTGTAGGAAGAACTAAAATGTCACTTCTAAACTTCCTGCCTTTATAGTTTGAGATCCCTTTTTGCTCCAGTAAGAATACCTGTCTTAAGTCTATTTTAACAAGTGCTATTAAGCTTTATGTAAAACACTTGCCTATTCTCAGATTTAAACTATCCAGATCTCTTTGAATTATTCTGATGTGCATGTCTCCACATTTCCTTAAGTGTTTTCATGATCTACAGCAAAASTTTGGGTTTTGGATGTTTTTTTCTGAGCAGGATGCCTAATGAAATAGCAGTGTGAAGGTATCTTTTTTTCTCATGCTTTTTATATCATCTAGCACAGTTTCTGTCTTGTACAATTAATGCAACTTTTTGAGCTTTTCCTCATGATTTAATTTTTTTTTGAGTGGTTATAAGTAGATGTAGAGCCCAGAAATCTATGAATACCTAAGGGTTTTTTCTGAAGTACATTTAAAAGTGTGTTTAATCTGTCATCAAACATTGATTCATCTTGCTGAGGGAGGGAATCCCCTTTCACTCCAGTTGTTGATAATCTTGCATATCACAGTCATCTATCTGTGTCTGATCTGATCTTCTGCTTTGTATTCTGTCCCTTTGTTTTAGCAATTTTAAGTTATGCTGCATTTCTTGTGCTCTGATTGTTTTTAGTTTTTTTTATATAGCGGGGGTTTTTTTATATAGTTTTTTTATATGTTTTTTTATATATCTATATATCTTTATATAGATATAGTGAAATTCTAGGTAAATCATACCAGTTTTCTTGTAATTCTATTTTTGGTGCACTTAAGCCAACTTCACAAAAAGTTTTGTGCTGGTTTACTCCTTATTGTAGCTTCATTACTCGATGTTTTAGTGATAATTGTAATGTTTCTTTACTATAGCTGGTGCTGCTTGTAGCCGTTGCTTGTGTTCCTAGAATGACTATAGTGCCTAACTCTGCTGTGGTGTTATGTAAAGTTTGGGGGTTTTTTGTTTGTTTGGTTTGGTTTTTTTTGTTTTTTTTTGTTTTTTTATGGTTAGCTTTAATTTTCTCTTGAAGTCATTGCTCTCTTTTGAAGCAGTTGTTTCACATCCATGTAAAATGTGTTTACTTCCAGAAGAACAAATGAACTGACAAACTTGTGAGAAGACTTGAGTACTACTAAGGATAACTTTAGACTTCCATAAAACTTTTAAGATACCAGAGTATACTACATATTGTCTTTCAAGTTTGAACTAGATACCTTTCAAGAGTCATATGTAACAGTAAAACAATATTATAGGAGAACATAGGTCTGCTACGTTAGTGTGTCTACATTTAGTAATTTTGAATAAAATATGCCAGAATATGGGTTCATTTACTAATTTAAGTCACTGTAAGAATTACAGGTTTCAGGGTTTTTTAATGTTTAATTTTTAGTCGATTAGGCCCCAGAAAGAGAGGCAATAAAGTGGCTCTACTTCTGTGCTTATATATTGAAGCCAGAAGGGTTCATGATAATATAATAATCTGCTGACCTCTTCCACAACATAGGCCTCATACAGCAGCTGTTCTGTTTTAGTTGTAGTATTTCTTTTAAAATAATACATGGATTCAATTTCAAATCAAGGAGAATACATTCTCATCCTTGCTGTTTAAAATATCTAAGTTACAATCTTCTCACCTGCTCAGTAAAGTAATTGTTCATAATGTTGCTGTATTTTTTAGTATTTATTGTGAAGTGCTTACTACTTTGTTCTTTCTGTATGTCACGTATACTTTTATTGCTAGGGAATCTGCTCCAAAGATGGAGTCGGATTCACTTTTGTATTTTAGCTATGCATAATGGTCAAAATATATTTGCCTAAGAATCCAGGTTATGACAAAAGGCAACTTACTCAATTCTGCGATTGGGAGCTTCAAGGAGATGACCATATCTGATGAGAATATTATCAGACAGCCTGCCTAGTCATACTTATTTGTAGGGAGATCTTTTGCAGGGAGGGGAGGTTCCTGAGAAAGTGATTCAGAATTAAAAATAGTTCTAGAAATAGAAATTTAACTAGTTGTCATTTGAACTTTTAAGTGCTACATCTTACTATAAGAATGTAGATTTGCTTGATAGCTGTCACTTAAATGGGAAGCACTAAGTCCTTCACAGACAAATGTACTTTTTCAGAATAATCTAAAGTGTAGCTTGTGCAAGACTTGTCTCATGTAACTTCCTGACTCATACTTTGAAAATGAGAATATATCTTATGTCCTCAAACCTGAGAGATGGACAGTGTATGTAAGTAATTGTTGTAAAGCAGTTATAGCATTCTGTCTTCTTTGAAACTTTTTGTATAAGGTTGTTTCTAGAAACCTAATTGATCTTCTGTTTTAAAGAGAGGATCTCTTCTGAGATTTCTGAGTATTCTGATTTGTCAAAGCCTTTTCCACCAAGAAATCAATGCTGAGACTTTCTTTGCAGCTATGTAACTATGAAAAATGCCTTATTCTGCATAGATTGTGCTTGATAAATATATAAAGGTACTGCAAAATAAAAGTTTTATGTCAGAGACTCCAAAAATGCATTTTCCTGTTGCATATCTATCTATCTTCTGACGGTTCTGTTCACCTGAAAGAAACACCTTCATTATCTGTCTAATGCAGCAGCAGCAGAGGAAAAGCGTTATTTGTTCTTATTATCATAGGGTATATTCTTCTTTCTAGTTCTCTGTCAAGACTCAATGAGTTGTACTTAAGGGGGCAAAAGTCTGTGGCCTTCGACAAAGGACATATTGGGCTTTTTCTCAGTTTCTAGTGACAGCATTCAGTTCTGATTCTTGAAAGTGATGTGCATTTTCTGTGCTTTAGGGCTGCTCTAAACATAACAAAAAACCCACAGAATTGTTTTATTATTTTTTAGTTTTTCTATTCTTACGCTCTGTGCATTTAAAAATACTTATCCAGCCTGGGAAGAATTTCCTTTGGGTTTTTTGGTCAAATTATTTGAAGTTTCATTTCTTCCCTTTTTTCCTTTACGCCCAGAGTGGGAACGCAAGAAGTTGCTGGTGTGCGCTTGTCAAATTCAGTGCAGTTCTTTAGTCCAACGTACGCTTCTGCTGGTTCAGAGGAAACTGTTGAACCTTACACCACTGAGAAGCTCAGTCGTATTCCTGGAGGTTACGTACCTCTGACAGAGCCCTGTCAAGTAATGACAGTAGATTTCAACAATCTGCAGGTAATGATTTTTTTTTTTTTTTTACCTTCTTTATAAGTAATCTATTTATGAATAACGAGAGCCTCATATCTTATTTGCTTTCCGGGTTCAATTTCAGAACAGTTCACAAGTGCAAAGTTGTCAGGGCTGCACTGAAATCCTCTGCTAGTTTTGATACTTGTCTGGTTGTGTGGTGATGTGATTCATCAGATGACAGTCTGTGAGTTTTTGGAGGTGGAGTTTTTTGTGTGTTTGGCATAGTTTAGGGAACTAAACTAGCTCACCATAGGATCAAACAACTGCCAGCCTCAGTACAGGGAGGGGGAGGAAGAATGCGATAGACCCATCTTAAATGATTTATGCAGTTGTGGAGCTAACTTATTTTATTCCTCTAAAGTTAGAGTCTTCAAGAAACTCTTGAAGACAAAAGAGAAATGGTGTTATTTTACATCTGGCATAAAAACRTCTCTAAGTGTTGATGGGTAAGTGTAAAAGAGAGGGGAGATAAAGAAATTATCTTACCCTATTCAACCAGTTTGATTCCACCCTTCAGTTCCTTTGGTATCTTATGGTATTTCTGTAATATGACATTCTAAAATATGGTAGCATTATTTTGTGTATTTTGCACAAAATATGTTTGTATGTGTGTACTAAATAGGCCTGAACTGTAAGGCAAGGACCTCAGCCACTCTCAGCTGAGCATGCTAAAAAGATGATAGATCTAATCTCTAGTGCATTTCTTGCTCATTGACCTGTGGTGAGAGTTAGCATTGAGTCAGGGCTTAAAATAGATTCTGTTATATAAATGAAATTATTCTTGGCTACTGCTTGGCCAGGAGTTGCAGTGTTTCTGAGTCAAAAGCTTTTCCTAGTTGGCTTGTCTGACATCCTGAGATTAGAAATGAAATAAGACAAGGCTCTTCAGTATCCTACTGGGAGTGATCTCTCTGCGACCTAATGTTGCTTCTGCTTCTAGTGTCAATAAGAAACTGTTACTCTCATGCCTACTCTGCCTGCTGGCAGACATGTAAAGATAATTTTAAAGAGTAAAGAACAGTGTTACTCTTTAAATAGTGTTTCAGAACTGCTCCTTTGAAGTTTCAGTTAGACTAATGAAGTGTTCCTGTCATGAAATGGTAAGATATCATAAGTAAAGGGAAGAAATGCAATTAATTTATTTGGAATCATTGGTTACTGTTTGTTGTTACTTTGTCACTGGGCAAATATGGCAGTTCCAAACACTGGTAGGTTACTTTCAACCTGGGTTTTTTTTGTTTGGTGGTTTTTTTTTTTTGTTTTGTCATGGCCACACCTGGATGTTCAATCAGTACAGCTGAAAAATAAAAAAGAAAAATTGTCTGTGCTCCTATTGGAATAAAAAAACCTGCTATACTTACAAACAGTAGCAGAATTACCTACTAAAGATTGAAATTCAAATAAGAAATCACTTAACACTAGTAAGGTAATTTCAAAGACCCATTTTCTAAATTGTATTTCAAAGAATGAGAGCGATGTTGCATTTATTCTGCTTGTACTAACTATCCAGACCTAAATTGACAGAACTGAGAAAGACTTAAAATACGGTACAAGTGTTCCTCAAACTGAGTTGTAGGAGGCTTCAAAGACATCAGTACAGATCAGAGAAATAATAATAATAAGTCAAAATTAACAACCCCACCTACCCCTCCACCCCCCCCACCCCCCCAAAAAAAAGCAGCTGAGTTATGCTGATTACTTTATTACTGCTGTTATTAGCAGCAGCAGCTCAGTTCCTCCCAGGCAGGGGAACGAGATGTGGCTATAATTACAGGCTGCAGACACTTGCACCTAGCCAGGTACTACCTGTGTGCATGTTTGCTGGCAGCAGATCAGTGCCACTGGGAGTGGAAGTGAGTGTTTACCTCAGCAGCCAGTAATTAAAGCTCAGTCTCACTTTCAGGCCCTAAAGGAACTGTGCTCTTGCCAACAATTACAAATACTGGCTCTTTCTAATTTTCATGAGAAGTTACTGTGTGGAATATTTGAGAAATTCTGGATCAAGACATAGGAAACTTCATAACTGCATTCTTTCTGTAGTTTTTCCTTCTATTTGTAGTCCCATTTACTGTTTTTTTTGTTTGTTTTTTTTTAATCCAAGTTATATCCTCTGAATAAGAAAAAGATACGTGGCATAGCATCATTTTGGTTTTTTACTGCCTATTCCTGCATCTTTGCTTTATTTTCTTTGCTGTCTCTTTAACTACACTAGTTGATAAATTGCCATCCTGATATGCTAGAGCTGTTTGAGTCTGTAATTGTCTTAAATAATAGAAAAAGGTTTATGCAGTGGACAAATGTGAGGAATAAATGTGGTATATGCAGCCTGGTAGAGAGCAGGGAAAGCTGAAATAACTGCCTTCAAGTGGGTTTTTAAGTGTTGTGTGCCACAAGATAGGGATGTAACACTACAGTTACTAGAACCAGTGGATGAGAACCTTGGGCCTGCTGCTTTTGAGGAATAATCAGGAAGAATATTACACTTCTAAACAGCTATAACTTCCCAGAAACCAAGAAACAGATGCATGCTTGTGCTCTTGCTGTCTTGCTTCAAGGGGCTTACTGCCAGCAAAGCTTCAACTTACTATTCTTTTTCTCTCCAGTTGAGGCTGTACAGAAAAAATGACTAGCAGCAAAGCAGTTTTATTGAAGAGCAGTGAGATCTTATTATGAACTTAATTAGCATCTGGTAATTTTAACACGTGCATTGTTCAGCCATCTGTCAGTTGTGAGAAGTGAGGTAGACCAACTCTTGGAGAACACAGAATAAAGAGGGAGAAATAAAAAATGCAGCATGTGAGAGCTACTCATGTTCTTAGAGTGGAACTTCTCTTTTGCCCTGTGTATTTTAAGATTGAAACTTGGAGAGGACAAATGTTGACATAAGCAGATCAGGAAGCTGATAAATGTTTCAGAAAGGCTGTTACTAAGCAGAATGGTTGTGACTAAGAGAATCTTTGGTCCCTTGTGCTTGACCTCCTGTTAATCGGTTTATGCCAGAACTGTCTAAGACATTAGAGCTGGGCTTTTTATGTTTGTGAATGTTGTAGCAGAAGGTAATTACTGAGGAAAATAAATTGTACATGGAAGAAGACTTAATTCCTGTTACATACTCAAAACTTTTTAGGAGTATTGGAGAATTTATAACCTGAGCCCTTTAGGGGAGATCTTAGTTCTTCCCAGTAGTGAAATTGTACATGCCTGAGCTTTTACACAAAGCCTATAGCCCAGGTAGCAGAGAAAATATCCTCAAAGATGTTTGACTTACTGTTTTTGTAATGATTTTGCCGAACCTTTGTTTGAGTGAATTCGGTGCTTACACACAGTATTTCTAGAACTGATTGAACACAGGTTTTAAGTGAAACATGTGCCTAAGCATTGGCTTGAATCCAGCCCAAAAGACTGGCTCTGTTTTTATTACTTCTCATAAGGCAAGCCTTGCCAGTCTAAAGCCTTTCTTGCAGTTTTCAGTGTTTTTAAATATGTGTGCTCTTAGATGTAGGCATGTTTGCTTTAATGGCTTATGGATGCAGGTTGTTCATGTGGATAATTGCACTTGCATGTGGGAAGACAGTTCCTATGCTAGTGAGTACTAATGATAACTGCTATTGTAGCGGCTTGTTAACTTTGGGTTTCTGTTGGGTGCCCTCATGGATTGGTGCAGAAATTTGGGTGATGTAGTGTAATAAAAAACACTTTTTATTTATGGAAAGAAACTCTCACACTTTTTCTCTCTTTCCATTTTGGTCAGGAGCTGAAAAGCCTTGCAGCTAGAAAGCCCTGGAAGCTCAGCCTGCCAGTCACTGAAGGAGGAATGCTAGATGCTATTGTGGTGTGGTTTGTACTCCAGCTTGATGATGAGCACACTTTATCTACAAGTCCCAGTGAGGAAACTTGCTGGGAACAGGCAGTCTATCCTGTGGAGGGCCTCCTTGGTACGTCCTGTGGATTTTCTTGTTGTGGTACATTAACTTGGTTTCATTTTGGTTTTGAGCTAGTTAGGTTATCTCAGAGATTAGGAAGTGGCAGCAAATAGGTTTAGGAGAAGTTCAACAGCAAGTAGCTGTGAGGTGGTTCCTGATCATGTTTCTGGACTGTAGTGCACAGTCTCTGCATCAGGGCTTGTTCGTGGGACTCTGCTATGAAGCAGATAAGGGACCTGCTTAAGATCTGGGAGAACGCTTTTCATTAAGTTGGTTTTTTTCTATACTGAATTAAATGCATTGTGGAGCAACTCCAAAAAGTGGGGCTACTGACTGGCYCTCACAAGTCACATCTTGACTAAGTAAAGGGAGGTGGGGGAGGTGAGGTAGGAATTGCTAGCTGCTACTGCCACACAAACAAAACTAAACATTCCTGCCTACCCCTCACCCCCATTTTGGACTCAACTTGTATACTGTTCCCCACACACATACAGTGGCAGTGTTGTTTCCAGCAGCCTCTGCGCTCCATTCTCCTGTTTCATAGAATCTTAGAATATCTCAAGTTGGAAGGGACCCATGAGGATCGTCAAGTCCAACTCCCTGCTCCTCGCAGGACTCACATGATTTAAGAGCGTTGTCCAGACGCTCCTTGAACTCTGAAAGGCTGTGCTGTGACCACTTCCCTTGGGAGCCTGGTCCAGTGACTGACCACCGTCTCAGTGAAGAACCTTTTCCTAATGTCCAGTCTGAACTTCTCCTGATGCAGCTTTGTACCATTTCCTTGTGTCCTATTGCTGGTTATCAGAGAGAGGATATCAGCACTTCTCCCTCCACTCCCCCCCCCGCCCATGACGAAGTTGTAGACTGCAATGAGGTCAGCCCTCAGCCTTCTCTTCTCCAAGCTGAACAAACCAAGTGACCTCAGCCACTCCTCTTAAGTCTTGCCCTTGAGGCCTTTTACCATCTTGGTCACCCTCCTCTGGACACACTCTAATAGTTTGATGTCCTCCTTGTATTGAGGCGCCCAAAACTGCACACAATACTCAAGGTGGGGCCACACCAGTGCAGTGTAGAGGGGGAYAATCACCTCCCTCGACTGGCTAGCTATGTTGTGCTTGATGCACTCCAGGACACGGTTGGCCCTTTTTGCTGTCAGGGCACACTGTTGACTCATACTTAATTYGCCATCCACCCAAACCCCCAGCTCTCTTTCTGCAAGGCTGCTCTCCAGCCTCTTGTCCCCCAGATTGTACATGTAACTAGGATTACCCCGTCCCAGGTGGAGAATCTGGCACTTGCTCTTGTTAAATTCCATACACAGTTGGTAACTGCCCAGCTCTCTAGTCTATCCATATCTCTCTGTAAAAACTCTCTACCCTCGGGGTAGTCCACAGCTCCTCCTAATTTAGTATCAATAGACAGTAGGGGCAGCTGTGCCATAGACTGGTTCAGCTGAAAGGGGAGGGGAGGGAAGAGACTCTTCTAGCCTATATTGCCATTGAAATAAATGTTTGTCAAACTATAGCATTTTTGTTTTGAAATTCTGGTCTGTATCAGTGCATTTACTTCCTTAGAACATACACAGAGTATCCAAAGACCATCTTGAGCTGTACACCATAAATGTTCCAGTAAAATTTATTTTGAATAAATTACCCTTTCTAAACTGTAGCTATTGTATTCCATGTAACTATAAATTTACTTTTGTCTACAGGAGGTATTAAAATGTAAATATTTAATATATAGCATTTTAAAGCAAAAGCCATTTCTTTACCAGTATGTTTTTGTTAAGCTCTGCTGTTGACAGAACACTTAAAGTAATATCTATTTATCACAGAAAGGCTTATTTTGAGAATAAATGGATTTTGCCTAGTGTGGGACAGTTTAAGGCAAACGTTAACGCACAATCACAGATTTCAGCTTGTGGGCTACAGACTAGAACAGTTCTTTCATACACACTAGTAACAACTAATGAAGAAATGAGATAATGCGGGGGGGGGGGCGGGGAGGATTTAAGCACTGTATGGCTGCTTCACTGATGTTTGCTGTGAAGTGACTTTTTTGTGCTGTTTTGCCAAGATTACTCTGTGAAGACTGGAGATACTGTGATGATGGAAGTTTGCTGCCAAGACTGCTACTTGAAGATCCAGAAGATTTCTTCTTTGACTTCAGAGTGTGGGATGGACTTCAGTGACAGAGACGACACACTGAGTTTGGGCAACGAGGCTGAATTATGTAATGCTCTGGCTGGCCTTCAGACAACTAGCAAACAGGATGGCAACGGTCAAGTATGTGTGTTGGAATCCACAGAAATAGCCCTGCTSAACAATGTACCGTACCACGAATGCTTTAAAGCTGCCATGGGCAAAGTGCTGTTGTCATTAAATCCAAGTAAGGACTTGCAGTCCATGGATGTTGATGGACATGGCAGTGGGATGAACCTCCAAGAGAGTCAAAACAAGAGCTCTCTAGATGTGGCTCCTGATCCTTTGTACATTTTAGATGTATCTGAAGGTTTCTCCATACTGCCAATTATAGCTGGCAAACTTGGACCAGTTAGAGCCTACAGTTCTATTGAGAAAGAACAGCATCAGGCAGCACTTAATGTAATTTCAGAAGCTAACCATTTCCCTAAGGAAACATTAGAGTTTTGGCTCAGTCACTTAGAAGATGAAAATGTGGTGCTACAGAGACCCAAATCAGACAAATTGTGGAGTATTATCATCTTGGATGTTATAGAGACATCAGGTTTAATCCAGCAGGAGGTGATGGAAAAGGCTGCAATATCCAGGTACAGTATAAATGGACAAAAGTATTCCTAGGAATCCGTAATTATCTGAAAACTTCTGAAAATATTCCTTCTAACTACAAAATTACTGTCATGCTGGTTCTGCAGAGCAGGAAAAGCTTGTTTTCTAAATGGATTGAACCTCCCAGAGTGTTTCTGGTGTGACCATTGTATACATACATCTTTTAAAAAAAGTTTCAAGATTCCACTTTCATAGACTTATTTGTATTTTGTATGCAAGAACATGAATGGAAAATCTTATTGCTTGGTCTGTTAGAAGTTCCCAGGATAGCCAGCATCTTAGTAATAACTGAGGTAGCTTTTGGTGCAAGGTTAGAAAAGCCCAGATTCATGTACATGCCAAACTGTTGTTGGAACAAACTGGTACTACTAAGACAAGCACACGGTGTTAGAACAGCCAGGGAGGCAGCAACAAAGCTAGCTGTTACCCATGGCAGGAGGGGTGGGAAGGAATGCAGAGCAAGAGAAATAAAATAATGGAAATGGGTAGCAAAAAAAGTAAACGTGAAATGTGTTTATCTGCTTTTGTGGTGCTAGGCAATCTTCTCTGTTCATCTTCATGCTTAGTGATGGCAGAATATTCCAGACGATTTATGTTCATTACCTTTTCTAAGTTTTGAATAAATCTTTGGATGACTTGAAAGATTTTTTGCTATGAGAACAAATGGGAAATTACTCTGACTTTTGTCATATGCAGACTCAAATCTGTTGGCATGAAAATACATCCAATAGCGCACTACTTAGCTACCCAATTCCTATGAAAAGAGGCCTGCTATAGGAAAAGGAAACCTAAAACAATCTGTATTGAATTGGAGGTGTTTGATATTATGCCAAATGAAAGCTTCTATTGTGTTGCTGCTCTCAGCACTGTGATACTCTGTAGCAAGAGACCAAGCAAGGCTCAGGTGTGCTTTCAGAAAAAAATGCTGTCTCCTGTATTGCTGTCAACTTTAGTTAAACACTYAAAGAAGGGTGACTTAAATTTCCATCAGGTTTTGTTTCCCTATGGGTATGCTGCCTCCTTAACCAGTGCCCCCCAACAGCATGTACTTCCTGACTTTCAGTTCTATTAAGCATTTCTGCCAGTCCTTCAGTATTAGATGCTGGTGCTATGAATAAATCCCACTATCTTCATCTTGAAATATCACCATTTCTGATACTGACACTGAGAAAAGATTACTTAGTTCCATAGTTTTAGTATTACGTGACAAGTTTTCCTTTTTTGTATGATACAGCTGTCTGGTCAAATGGGATCAAACTCAAATGCTTATGAGCACTTGACTTCACAGGAAGAACTAGTGTGCCTTTCTTAAATGTAGTTAATGTTCTTTCATTACGGTTGAATGATATGCTTTAGAGGTGAAATCTCTCTCATTTTACAGATGTTTACTTCACAGTGGAGGGAAGATTTTCCCACAGTATGTGTTGGTATATGGCATGCTTGTAGAATCAGTGTCTCTGTTACTGGAGAGTGCTGTTCGAGGAACAGAACCAACTCTTGGGTTTAATATAGCCCCTTTTATCAACCAGTTCAAGGTATGAAGTTGGTGGGTGTCTTCCAGGCACAGTGCCAAAGCCTGCAGCTGTCTAGCTGTTTAGTTTTGGTGTAAACTGTAAGAAAATTGAAGAGCTGAAACTTTTTAATATTGTTGAAATTATCAAGAGAGGTTTATGTGACCAGACAGGGACCTTGAGATAAACTAAAATGGGTAACATTTGTTTTAGAACTGGTGTGGGAGAAGTTTTGTCTGAGTAATGAAAGATGCGATGTTACTGTACAGAAGAGTGACTGTACTGTTACTCTCGCCTTCATCACCTTGTATCCCAACAGTCACATTTCAAAAGGGATTAGAAGGGTGTATTTTGCGTTTTGGCTGTCTCTTAAAGGCATTACAGTAATTCCTAGAAACTTTTGCATTATGATTAAGTCTTTTAACTTTTCACTTTTTAATGGCTATTGATGCCTTAAGTTATGGTATATACTCTTAGGTACCTGTTCGTGTGTATTTGGATCTCTCTACGTTACCGTGTCTACCCTTGAGCAAGCCAGCAGAGCTTTTAAGGTTAGATCTCATGAACCCTCTGTTGAACAGCTCCAGCAGAGAAGTGAAGGTGAGTTGTGAATATATGAAGTTAAAAGTGCGCTTAACTGCTGTTCTGCAGAGCTGCTCATTATTCGCTCACCTTGGCTGAAAACTTCAATACAGAATTTACTTGACTGCAGGTATCTCTAAAATGGATTGAACTGAACTACTTTATTTCCTTACTTCTTTGAAAAGGGTGTAACTCTAATATTTTAAATATTTTTAGGTACAAATTTCTAAGTCTGGTCAAGTCACTGCAATTCCCTTCTGGTATCACATACATCTAGATGAAGACCATAGCTTGAATACATCTGATGAGTCCTCGCACTGGAAACAAGCTGCAGTTGTTCTTGATGAGCCCATCCAAGTTCAGGTTGGAGATGAGCTTGTGCTTGATGTTCAACACCATAAAAGCAATATTAGCATTACAGTTAAACAGTGAAGAATGCCATGTGTAAACTGATTTGTGGTTAATTACCTATGCGTAAATTGACTGTTCATAACATCACTGATGTTAATTTATATTAAAGTCTAAATTTTATCTACTGATCAAAAAGGCTATTTTGTTGCTTTAACAGTAGATACTTAGGTTCCACTGATGGACTAAAACTTGCACTGTAAGGGTATCTTACCAAGCAGTTAGGGGAGGTATTGTCTTCACTGCAGCAAAAACAATTGCTAGCTATTGCAGTAACTACAACAGTGGGACAAACTTCTCTTGCTACTGTATCATCTGTAGTAAGAAAAAAAGCATCCAGATGCCTGTACCAGAAATAAACAGCTGTGGCTGTTTAGGATAGAGTCCTTGTTTCTCAAACTCTGGTTACACTTCTCAGTTGCCAAAGCATCCTACTTAAGTGTATTGAGATGTTAGCCTTGTAGTAGGGACTGTAACGCCATTCCAGTTGCAGTATCACAAGGTAGTGTTGCACGTAGACAATTATAAAAAGTTATAAAGGAGTGCTGTTGAGTAACTGAAGTTGTATAGTGGAAGGCAAAGCTAGTAAACTTTTTAGAATCCCTCAGAGAATCATTTCTGGTAATATAATGGGCCTGAACTCTTTGTCTACATGGAAGTTGTATAAAACATTACATCAGTCACTACAGTACTCCTGCATCTCTTCTATAGCATTACCTTTTGGTGTAATGCAGGTAGCAAGTTCCTTCTATTAAATTTATATCTAAATGGAAGACTAACAAAAGCTTCTAACTCAGCATTGATTCTACCTCTGTAGAGATGAGGAAGACTGTTAGCAACATATTTCTGTAGCTAAGTTTCTTTATACTGTGCTGCCTATTCAATGTAGAAGAGGCATTTCTATGATCTTTCCTTAACAGGAGCCTGTATAAAGAGCCACCCACAAATAATTTTTCTAGAATCTCACTGCATGCAATATCCATATGTACTCTTCATTAGTTCAAATGTTTCAGGTAGTACCTGAAGTGAAACTGAGACCACCTGTTGGAGCTGTGGTTGTCCCAGCCTGCAGCTGAACCTGCACCTGATAGATTGCTGTAATAAAGCTCCTTCTAGAAGGGTGGAGGAAAGGTCTCCGTTTTTTTTTTTTGTTTTTTTTTTTCCTTCTCCTTTCTCAAAACAGAGGTAATGACTAAGTCTGAAGATAAAGTAACCGGATACCATCCTTTATCCAAYGGGTACAATGCATAACAAAACATAAGTGAATTAGAGTAGGACAGCGGCTTTTCATACTAGATAGAAAACAGCTTTTCTTAAAAAAACAAACACCCCCACCCCCCCACCCCCCCCCCAAAAAAACCCAAAGACATGATCCATAAACTCTTAAGTTACTGTCTGACACAACTAAACCTAGTAGGTGCAGGATATTTTCACCAAAGTGCAGCTTTACAGGGAAGTGTTTAGGCTTCTCATGCTGGAAGACCTCTGATAAAAGCAAAAACATTAAATAATAGTGGTTAAGCATATTTATTAAGCTTTTTAGCAACTAATGAGACAGCAAAATGAGATAAAGAAAAATTAAGGACATGTTCTACCCTTACTCAATGAGACTAAGCAAAGGGCTGAAAATGACCATTACTGACTGAGTTTAAGCAACGTGTTAAGTAAGGCAAGAGCAATCTTTAAGACTTCTGATTGAAAGCTGAGAGAAGATTGGGCATAAAACAGTGGAGGAACAAATATGGTTAATATAAAGATGAAGGACTATTTGCAAATGCAAGTTCTATATAAACTTGATAGGTCAGGCTGTGGAATGCTGTTGTAGTAGTTTTCAAAAGACAGGGTAGGTGTCATTGAAAGATTTCTATTTATTCTGGAAATTCAGTAGCAATCTTTAATGGAAAGGTATGATCCTATAAGCTACTGCAATGAAAAAAATAACTTTTCTCCCAGGAAAAAAAAATGCAGCAATACTGGAATGGAATAACTGAGTAATAATAAAATAAGTTAGCAGCTTTCCAGAAATGCTGTGAAAGAAGCAACCAAGACACTTAACTAGCTGTTTTCCTATGGAAGTCCCCTCTCTGTACCTTACCTAAGTTCTACACCAAACAGACATAACTTCAAGTATTAAAAAAAATTCTTCAGTGTGAGGTTTTTGAAAAGCTAGGGCACAGTAGCTACTTAGCTTCCAGCAGCTCTGATCCTTCAGATATTATTTCTACTAATGCCCCTTTTTACCTGTATACATGCAGGAAATCAGATTATTTCTAATAGTGGCCACAGTGGGCTCTTAAGTCCCCAGGTGTTGTGAGCTTTTACAAGTTGTTTCCTTTCAGAACATAGCTATTACATGGATAAAAACATACCTGGAATCAAGCATAAATAAGTAGATTCTGTTTCTTCATAAGCTCAAACAAGAATTCCCTTTTCAGTACAAGCCTTAAAATACCAAAAGCACAAACTCTTGTACTAGTTATACTTAAGATCCCCTTCTTCCATGAAGAGGACAGTTGTATTCATGTGTCATTCACACTCTTAAATTACTGTAGCAGTAAATCAAATTGAAAGAAGGTGAACAGTTTAAATAAAATCTTTAATTGCTTATTTACAACAAAAGGCAATGACTTGGCAACTTGAAAATTATGATTTGCACTTTCCCACTAACTTCAGATACAGCAAGTACATAGTCAACTATAAAATATGCAGCCTAGTGAGTAAGGCGCAATATTTACATCACACTAGTACTGCAAAAAAAAAAAAAAAAAAAAAAAAAGCACTTACAATGAATTTACTGTGACAGCCAGAAGTTAAAAATTTATCCTGTAAATGCTAACAATGCTGAAAAAGAAACTTCAGATGTCACTTAAAAGGTCAGTGCTCTGGTTTGGTTTTTGTTTGTTTGTTTTTTTCTTTTGTCACATTGCAAACATGCAATAGTAGTAAAAATCTGGTAATGGGATAAAAACAATACCCCTCTGACTTTCTCAGTTTTTGCAAAATAACATTCCRATACAAGTGTACTTCTTGGTCTGAAATCTAATGCTAGTAACTCCAGTATTAGACTAGCTACTTAGTTTTACCTTAGCAAAGGTCTTTTCTGGGGTGGTGGTGGGAAAAATCAACTATTACATTTGAATCCAGGCTATATTAGAAGCATAATACAATAATCACACACACACAAATTTAGGAATACAAATTACTACAGACACATTGTCAAGATAGCCTGCTTTAACAGCTTAAAAAAAACTTAAGTGTTAAAGAATGTATTGCAGCCCAAAATAAAGAAATCAGTTTTGTTTTCTACTTCCTTTTTGACATCCTTTATTCCCTCCCCCCGCCATGTATTTTAAGGTAGTAACCATTATTCTTATTTTAGAAGGACAGGAATAAAGTAGTCAAGTGTAAGGTATTAATCCAAAACCTATCATCCTGGCTGTCTCTTCTGAATGTAAAAGACTTACAATTAGGCGCTACAAGGACAACAGATAGGCCAACCGTATGTTCTGGGCATGGAATTTTATAGTGAGGCCTGTAGGGAATGCTTTCTTTGTATAGATTCTTTACTGATGCTCTATAATAATAATCTTCATGAAGAGGTTTTACTTAGCTATGCAGGAAAGGGAAGAAGATGGCATCTGTACAGAAGTTACCATTTCATCCACACTCCATTCAGCACTGGGRTATGGAAGTTACCGTCATTAAGAGGACAACCAAAGCTAATACAAACACTTTTTGCTACTGCCCTCCTTAAATTACATTCTTGAAATTAAGTTTTCCCATTTCTAGTAGTACTTACACTTCATCTTTAGAAGAGCAGAGTATTTTTTCAAATGTTTCTTTTTTATTAATAAAAGCGTAATTTTGACATGATGTGTAAATGTTTAGCAGTTTAAGGAGTTGATTCTTAAATTTATGCAGAAACCTTTACAGTGTGCGTGTTTTATATTCATGGGGTACTCACAGATACTCACATCCATTATAGATCCAGAATTCAGATGTCGGTTAGAGCCGTATCTTCTTCCTGTCTGTGCATTAGCTTTTCCAAGCTTTTCAACTTTCATCACTAATAGTACATGTTAACAGAACATGCGTGGCAAGTATATAACGGACTCCTTCACACATTCAAAGAAAAGGTGAGTCTAACTTTTATCCAGAGCTTTCTCTGATAAATTGTGCTCTAGTTCAGGTGACTCCTCAGCGTCTCGAATAGCAGAAGTGTTATAAATACCATCAACTGCAGGGGCTGTCGTTGGTGTCGTGAGAGGTGTCACAGTGTGTCCAAACCCCTGATAATGACCCATGGGTGAAGACGGCATTGAAGAAGCATCAGAAATTGGGTCTTGAGTAGATGAAGACAGTAGACTTGTATGCTCATTTTGTTCATGATCCTCAGCAAAAAACATTTTCCTTGGCTGGCCCAAAACTGTCCTTCCTAGGATTATGCCAAATGAAAACACTTTTTAGTACTTCCAGCACTATACCAAGGTCTTTGAACACATCAACTCTAAAACAGGCATGTTAAATTAGAAGATAAGTCTTTGTTTTATAACAGTTTTACATGGGCATTGTTAGCTTTAATAAAAAAAAAAAAAAAAGACTTTAAAAAAAAAAAAAAAAAAAAAAAAAAAAAAAAAAAAAAAAAAAAACAAACCAAACCAACCAACAAAACACCAAAAAGGACATTCCTCTCTTCTACCTAACACACCTGAAACTTACCTTGAGATCCATCTATTTAAAAGAAAAACTAAAAACTAGACTCTAAATCAGTCAGGAGTTCTGGAAAGAACAAAGTGCCAGATAAACCATGAAATCCTCTAGGGACGCAGCTGCCACTAATTTGGTATGGAATGTTCTCAAGGTACTACAGAGATGGATAATAGTGTAAAATGAAGCGGGAAATACATACGCTGTTAACAGATCATACAAATCTGTCTGTTACTTACCAACATTTCGAACCTGTTCTGATATATCTGCCCTTATATCAGAAATATCCCACATTGCAAGAAAAGAGTCAAAGCATGACCCTTCTTCAGCTTCTTGAACATAAGGTTTATAGGAAAAACTGTAGTGATGCGCAATAGCAGCCAGGAACATCTCAACACAAATGATAAAATCCTGCAATGAGAGAGATATTGACTTAATGCTTAATCATTCATAACTGGAGAAAAATAGTTCCTGGGTTTCTTCTACAACTGAAAGACTGCAATTGCCTTGGGATACTGGCATCAGCTATTTTTCCACCAGAGGTAGGATATTCTCAGCAGGCTTCAGAGAGCCATGTGTACTACGTACATACTGGAATCAGTCCTAGCCTGATGGACTGACTTGCTGGAAGCAGATATTCAACAAGCAGCAGCTCTACAATGAATTCTTGCAAGAAGAAATGCAAGGATATCCAACAGGAGTATTTAACTGGGGCACATTCCTTCTGCCCAACACATGGATATGGAAGTGCTGAGCATAAAACTCACTTGGGGGGACTGGCTGAAATGTAGCCCAACTTATAATAAATTCAGTACTAATGTAGCCTGTGTTAATTAAAGTGAGCATGACAATATTTGCTTGAGATCAGCTATGTCATCTTACATATAGCCATTCCTCCTAAGAAGTAATTGTCTGCTCCTACCTGTAGGCCTGTAGCCACAGCTTCCACACTTTGCCATTCCCAGGTGTGTTTCTCAGAAATAACGCCAACTTTCACCAACAATGCAATAAGCACAGCTTGCCTATAAAGATTATTTTTTTATTATTATTGTAACAGTAGCGCCAAAAAAACCTGCAAGCAAATCTGGTGAACAAGGCCTGTTTGCATGTGTACATATGTATGTACATAGGAAGAATCTTACAAAAAACTTGCTGTTTATATGTTTAGATTTTAAGAGGAGAAAAACAGACTTAAAAAGATATGTCATTCACCCATGGTCCTAAAGACCAACAGAGAACACGACGAAAGAAGAGTTAGTTATTAAAACAAGTTGCTTCTCTTTCAGGGTATTACTGCAGCCCACAGAGCAATGTTCAGACAGTCAAATGCACTCACTCATTAGCAGCTAAGTGTGAGCAATGCTTAAATAGTAATTTACAGTTAACTTATAGTAACTTATTTTGAAAAAGTTAAAGTAATTTTTTTCCTTTAAAAAGTAAAAAAAAAAAATCATTTTTTGTTTTGAAATAACTGCAAGTGAATATTCTAAAATAAATTATGTTCTTGAGAATCACCTTACAAAATTGCAAGTCTAAAAAATAATCTCAAGTGAACAAGACTGCTCTGTCCAACGTACTAGTACCCTTTTCCCCTCACAGCACTTCACTAAGATTATAGGTAGATTTTTTGAGGCCTCTAACCTCAGTAACAAATCCAGCCTTTTTAGCTCTTTTATGATCCACCCTGAGAGCAAGAAGTAATGAGTAAATAATTCACTTACCAGAAAGAAACAAAAACTACCATCTTCACACAAAGGAACTTGCCAACAGGTTGGATAGGGTTCAGTTCTTCACGTAGTACTTTATAAAACAGCACCAGACAATACATAGCAAACTAACAAGGAAAAGAAAATGAAGAAAAGCTTCAAATCCTTGTTTATTTTGTTAGGGAGTTTGTTTTACAGCATCTCTTCAGTTAAAAAATATATCACAGTATGATACAAACTTAAAAATGTATCTATTTTAGAAAAGAGGCTCTGGATTTATGGAATCTTTGCCTTACTGTTTTAAAGCAGACTTTTTTTTTGCCTGAAATTTTATTTCTGAAATGTGTGGTGTTGGCAGACAGAGACTGAGGTCATCTATCTACACACTAAAGCAAAGCATAGGAAGGTCCCATAAAATCTTTTCAATGCCAAGCACATCTCTAGGGATAATGGCATAAAAAGCACGTATTCTTTCAGGCTTCTGTTAAGAACACCTCAAATGTTACCTCTTTATGAGAGATGAGGCAACGAATGCAATCTTCACTGCAAATCTGAACAAGTTTCCTATTAATGACAACTGCAAGCAACCGAACTAATGTATAGCCAAACCTAAGGAGTTGATCTCCACTTTTCACGCACATTCTGCTACCCTCTTACTACCAAGTTTCCTTAAGCCACCATGTCAACCAGGACATGCAGAAGTGTGTGCTGCTGCTGGGACTGTTGTCACAGCAGAAAGCAGTTACAGCTCCTTCCGTAACAGTCACCCATCAAACACAGGGGTGGCAGTAGAAGGATGCCCCTTCCGGATGGGATATCATGCTGTTCTGACTCCTGCTGCTGTTGCCAAGAGAAGTAAGAAGCTTGGAGGCTAGAAGGCTAAGCAGCAAGGAGCCAGAGCTGCTGCTCTCTCCTCTTGCAATAGCTCATGTGTAATGTGCCCTGGGTGAAGCAGAAAATGATTCCTCTGCATTCCCAGCAAGCCAGTAAATGCAATCCCTGACTTCCAAAATGAAACTTTCAAGTCTAGGGGCTGACATCTTACCCTTACCCTGACACCATTTGGCAGCTGAACCAACAAGACAAGGTGTTACGCAGGCCAGAATCTCAGGACTGCATGCACTATTTCCATTTTTTCCTGTCAACGTTGTTACCACCACCTTTATAATGCAGTATTTTTAACATAGCCACTCCCGATTCTTTGTATGTGTGCTGGGAGGAAGCTACGGGGGTGAGCGAAGTCACGTCTTCTGCAGAGGGGCAAGTCTGCAGCTCTACCATGCCTGGGCCATACCACTTCACTCATCAAATAGTTTGGGGTGGAGAGGTGGGACACTTTATTGCTTTATGGAGCTTTGTAATAAAAATAATAAAAGTTTTAGATTATCTGTTTTCCTAGTATTTTGCATATATAGTATTTAACAGGTAGTAACTTTGACTTACAGTGGGAAATATTCTACCAGAAGAACTGCCAGACATTAACCCAATTACTGTCTATAGTTCACATAGAAGATTCATATAATACTAATACGATGACTTAGAAGAGCAGAAAGGTGTACTCTGGATACTCACGAGCTGTGACATGTTGTTAAGTATAACCAAGTAAGTCCAAGCATTGCTGAAGCTGAAGTTTCCTTCATCATACACTCCCACTAGTTCACAAATTCTGAAAGAATTTTTAGAGTTTAATCATTATGTAGTAAAAGATTGCTTTCTTGAAGTGCTAAATCTTCATTACATCGATCAACTGTTAGAATCCAGAATCTCTTTGGATACTCAAATATGGGCATTGGGGGGTCTGCACAAGAATCAGTTTCCAACAGCATACAGAATAGGAAGTTCATATTGTATTTTCCACAGAAGAAATAGTGTTTGAATGCTGGGTTAACATATCCCATTGTTGAATGAATTCAACAATTAAACATCTTTTTTTTTTTTAGCTGTTTTGCTTTTAACTGTTAGAACACATACAGCTAATATAAATATTTATGTGGATATTCTTTGTGAGTAGCAACTTTTTCCACAGTCCCACAGAATTAACACTAGTGACCATCAATACAAAGTTCATGAAATTAAGCTTTCAGCATCAACATGCATAACTGCCTGCTATTCCTTTACAACAACAGGTTATATGGTATGTATGAAGGCACAGTCAGGCTTGTCACATGCAAAGTTTAATAAAATGTAAAAAGTTACATGAAGCCTGACTTTAAAAATACCCAATTGTTGAAGCCAATGAGAAAAGGGAGAAGGAGGAAAAAAAGACTCTAAAAATTAAGAGAACATAAAAATGTCTTTCCCACATAAACAGTACTTCACATTCTCTCCCACTGCTTTCAGCAGCAGGCATTATTTATTATTTCAATTCTGCAAATAGTCATTTGCTATAGAGAAATCATAAAGAARTCATAGGTTGATTCAAATTGCCAGGACCCATTTAGCATGTAACACAACGAGTCTGCTTTCGAACTGCCTTGATTCAATACAAAGGGCATGAAAATTCTTTCCAGTGTAACTCAAATTACATCCTGAAGATCAATATTAATTTTTTATGAGCGTACTTACAAAGCAATAATGGTAGTAAATGGTCTGACAACAGTGTACTGCAAAACACCCAGTTTACATCTAAATAATAAAACTCTGCAAGAGAAACACAAAATTCATTGTACAAGAATTTAAAGACAATTCGTTTCTGGAAGTTTCCTGTTCTCAGTAGTTTCACTAAACTAAATTTTTATTTCATGGTAATTTCAGCTTCTGCTTCCAGGACTTCAGATGCTACAGTATATAGTGTGTATATACACAATACACAAAAGACCTAGACTTTTATAGATACATAGCAGGAAATGCTCAATGATTCACTTTTAGTCATGGAAAGCTTCTGGCTGGGCTAAACAAAGAGAATGCAATTTTCACTGTGTTTGAAGATGTTTAAGAATGACTGACATACATTCATAGTTTGTCTTTAACATTTTAAACAGCTTTATCAAAATCTGTTAAGAGAGATGCTTATCAGATTAAGCATGCAGAAACAAACAGTTCAGGGGCATATGGCCTTTCGTCCTTCACCTGTAGAAGTAAAAGCAATAGGCTATCTGGTCTACGAGTGATTCCACATGAGGTTTTTGGCAAATATTATATGATAGCAAAGGAAGCAAATTCAAGGAGACCTTTTTCTAGTATTTTTCAAAAATAAGGAAGTTTCCTTCAGCACCACCCGAGTCAATGCATGTTAGTAACTAAGTGCGATTTATAGGATGTTTTACAGCTAGATGAAAACATGTTCATGGCTGCTTTCAGTAGGGGTTCATAGTTGATAAACAAAATGCGTGCAAACCATAAACTGACTCTGCCAAGCAACAACAGTTATACTACTAAATATGAAAACAGCTTAAAATTTTAAGATGTCATCATATACTCACTCTCCCATAGCCCACGACGGACAACAACATAGAGGCGGCAGATGTCTCTGCTGATCTTTCGCTTCTATTATTAATACGAGGTTTGGGTACCGGTTGGTTAGATAATTTGAAAGAAAAACCATAAAATTATAGATGACATAAGCTTCATAGCATTCTCGACATGTATCCACATATATTGCAATGTTGGGGTATTTCAAAGCTATCCACTGTAAGAAGAGAGGTATACAAAAGGTTACATGCAAGAAAGACAAAAGTGAGTCCAATGACAACACTGGCTGGCTAGTTCAGCAAGCAATACTTCATTAGACAGCAGGCACTAATTAAACAGGGCTTGAAGCATTTGGCTAATAAGAGTGTGATGCTACCACTAGAAAATAACGTTCTCTAAAAATACAAGTAGAACGTCAGATTGCATCTCTGCTGTTTCAAATGGAAGCATACTTAAAGCACTATGCAAGAGACCTTGCAAGATCTTTGACCACACAATTCAGTTTTTCATTTAAAAGTAACCAAGGAGATGGTTCCCTACACATAACCTACTCCTATTAGGAAAAGACAAGACAGAAGTGTTTCCTGAAATTCACATATTCATTGTCAATATGGGTTTGAAAACTAAGTTTTTAGTCCGTCAGTATAAAGTTTATTTCTTTTGGTATCTAATGTGTAAATGTTTGTTCTGGTATGTTTGCAAAATATAGAAGCAAGCAGCAGATTAGCCTTAGAGTGGTAGTCATCCCTCTAAACCAGAATTTCAGACAGAAAAGTGATTTTTTTGCAAAACTCTGATTATGGATCAGCTGTCAGACTTTCAATTTTTAATTTTGAGTATCACGCTGCTGTTGCACTGTTCAGTGCAACCTGTCCTACAGGGTTTGTTTTGTTTTGGTTTTTGGGTGGTGGGGCATTAGAGGCAGGTCTTTTGAGTTTACTTTGCTTCCCTAGGTTGTAGTAGAGCGAATGTTGTGCCTTCTCTGACCTTCTCATTAGAACTACAGGAAGATATTTCACATCGTCATCACAGTTAAGAAATACTAGAGATGACAGATGCTGCAACGCCTTTGTGGAAGATGTAATACTGCATCTAGTAAACTGAGAATACAGTATTTGAATCTGAGAAGAGAACTTTACGTTCAGCTCAGATTAAGCACTCTAGGAGGATACCATATATGCAGCAAAGGCCATAAGATCCATGAGTCTGGGGAAAGATTTCAGTATGTCAGAAATGTCCCTGAATACCTGGCTAGAGCTCATTTAATTAGCAGGTAATTTTCTTACAAAGGAAAATTCCATACTTGAAATTGAAATATCAACCTCAGATAGTTGATATTCCCCACAGGAAACAGATAATGTTGTTTTCTTCCCCACTCTCCTTCACTCTCAGATAATCTAAATCCCAGTCTTTCAAATAGATCCAAACAAAAAAAAAAAAAAAAAAAAAAAAAAAAAAAAAAAAAAAAAAAAAAAAAAAAAAAAACAAACAAACACCAAAAAAAAAAAAAAAAAGAACATACATAAGGGTGACACTTCATAAACACTCAAGGGATGGGAGAAAAATCAAAGGAAAAGTTCCTGGAAAGCTGTCTTTTATGGGGGAAACAAAAGTATTTGCAATGTCAAGAGGTGATGACAACATGTAAACACACATCCTGGACAGTCCATAGATTTAGTATGTTGCTTAGCTCTGGCTGAAATCATCTCCACARGTGAATATTTACATGAACTGTATCTGGTATGGCCAATAGAATCTATCACATAAAAGTATTCAGAAGTGGATTTTTTGTGGGATCTTACCCTTTGCTCCCTGAAGCAAAAGGGAAGAATTTTAGCACTAAGCATAACTTGGGAAAGAATTTTAGTACTAAGCCTAACTCGGGAAAGAAAGGTAAGGCACTGAATTTTGAGACAGTACTTGGATCAGTCTGGTTTCCAGTTCAGCTGTTACTGAAGATGGAAGGACCAAAAGCAGGCTCTTGTCGTATCCCTTTCTACATCTGTCATAAAGGAYACTCAAGGACAGGGTTAAGAAGGGTTAGCAAAAGCGATCCCACAAGCTCCACAAGAAGAATGTAATATCACTAGAACTATGCCTCTGACGTACTCCATAAACAGGAATGCCCAGAAGTTTCTAGGACTACGACTCTCCATGCAGCATAGTTTCTGCTAACTGTAACACTGTTTTCCCTCACTCCCACAGCAAACAGAATTTTATTGAGCTGTTAACAGTAAGAGAACACTTACACTGTCTAAACTGTAAATCGGCACCATCCATAGAATCCTGTTACAATAACAAAAGAACATTTAATATTACTAGAAGTATTTTTAGTCTGAATTAAATTCAACATTTGTACCACAGGTAAAATGTGAAATGTTACCTTATTATTGGTTTCTGTAATTCAGGTTGAGTATAATGGACTAAGTGTTGCAGTATTCCCCAGAGAGATATTGGTATAGTCATTAGTAGAAATATCCCAGCGATAAACCATGCCTTGGTATGAATTCCAACCTTGCAAAGAAAAAGAAGAATGCAAGATCAAAGTTTCAGTATTAATACTTTGAAGTTTTACTAGTATAGCAAGAAAAATAACTTATCCTTCTTTTTTTTTACTGTGAATAAAGTTTTAAGATGGACATTAAGTACATATCCCAATATTAAGTTTAGTTTTTCTAACTCTCCTTTTCAAATATACAAAATCCCAAAGTCTCCCTTGCAATCTGTTGATGTGGCTTAGAGTAAAACTTAAAMACTCAAAAGAAAAAGATGAGAAATCTTGCAGAACCAAACCAAAACATCACCAACAAACATAAAACGTTCTACAAAAACATAGCAATGCTCATTATTTAATTTACTGAAAGCCACAAGGGATTCCTTGCTTTAGGTCTGGAACTTGTCTCTGTTCAGTGCTTCATTATAAAGTTTCTGAAAGCTTGTGGATTTAAAGTATTTTTAGCTTTAAAATCAAGTTCCAACTAGCAATCAATTTCAACTAGTTTCATTTAACAATCTGAAATAGATATGCATGTATATATAAAAATATATAATGTTTGCTAAAACTCAGGGCTACGATTTTAAACCAAAGCTCTCTGAAAAATAACTATATTAATAATCCTAAGTTCCAAAAACTGCTGGTTTTGGCTGGGATAAGAGTTAATTTTCTTCACAGTAGCTAGCATGGGGCTATGTTTTGGATTTGTGCTGAAAACAGTGTTGGTAACACAGGGATGTTTTCGTTATTGCTGAGCAGTGCTTACACAGAGTCAAGGCCTCTTCTGCCTCTCACCCCACCCCACCAGCGAGGAGGCTGGGGGTGCACAAGAAGTTGGGAGGGGACACAGCCGGGACAGCTGACCCCAACTGACCAAAGGGATATTCCATACCATATGACGACATGCCCAGTATATAAAGCTGGGGGAAGAAGAAGGAAAGGGGGGATGTTCAGAGTGATGGCGTTTGTCTTCCCAAGTCACCGTTACGCGTGATGGAGCCCTGCTTTCCTGGAGATGGCTGAACACCTGCCTGCCCGTGGGAAGTAGTGAATGAATTCCTTGTTTTGCTTTGCTTGTGTGCGTGGCTTTTGCTTTACCTGTTAAATTGTCTTTATCTCAACCCATGAGTTTTCTCACTTCTACCCTTCTGATTCTCTCCCCCATCCCACTGTGGGGGGACTGAGCGAGCGGCTGTGTGGTGCTTAGTTGCCGGCTGGGGTTAAAGCACGACCCTGAGAAACATAGTAGACTCTTCTCAAACAGCTTTTTTGTTGAGAATTTCTTCTCTGATCCCCTACTGTACATCAACATCCCAGGTCTTCTGTTGCTTTCCAGTTCAAAGATCACTTCTGAGTAGTTTCTCTACCAGTATCAGATTTAATGATTTTGAAATTTCAGATACCGCTTTGACATAAACATCCATTATGCTGAACATACGAAGGCATCAGAACAGGGTTTCAAGATCGGAAATTTAAAATACACTCAAGACAGATTTTACTGTCATTAAGTGCTTAAAATTATACCATGAAAAATCTTACCTCCAGTGGAACAAGCCTGTATTAAATTGGACAATATATGTTTTAAGGTTAAAATTTTACTTTTTGTTAGAAAAGTAATGCTATCACATGTGTGCATAATTTATACGCTACTGTTATGACGTACTACAGTACCACCAGCATGAAAGAGAAGCTTCTCTGTCTACTATCTCAGTTCTCCCTGATCAGACGGAATTACCTGAAATACTAGGTTACGAATGCCAGTATTACTACTCAGTGTCAAAACAGAAGTTCTGGGCCGGGCAGCGGCAGAGCTCCAGCCGTCCTCCTATGGAGACYGACTCCGATTTCTTCAGCACGGCATCAACTCTTTAAACACCAACTATTATTGAACCGGAAAGAGAAAGAAATCCTGTCCTGTTCCACCTTGCTTCGTCTGTGCTTTAACAGCACGACAAAGCACACGGSGGCACCGCGGAACTTCTCCAGCTTCTCTCTTCCTCGCTGGGGCTCCACCCGGGGCTAAAGCGCGCTGCCAACCACCTCAGAGGAGCGAAGCCGCCCCGCAGCGGCCTTGCGGCCGGGCCCGGGCCGACAGCCCCCGCCGGGCCCCGCCGCGGGGCTCCCCGCCGCGCCCCGTCCCTCACCTCCAGCTTCTGCAGCTCCCAGACGCAGAGCGGCACCACCACCAGCAGCCCCACGATGTACAGCAGCACCACCAGCGGCCGGATCCACCGCCGCCAGTTCCCGCAGGTGCACGGCATGGCCGCGGCGACGCCGCCCCGCCGGCCACCGCGGCACCGACACTCCTCACACCGACCCGGGGCCCGCGGCGCCTCAGCGGGCCGGCGCCGGGCCCGGCAGCTCCCGCGGGGCGCGCATCACCGGCGGGGCCGCCCGCACACCCCGCCGGCTCACATCAGCCGCCGGCTCGGCTCGGCTGGGCTCGGCTGGGCTGGGCTGGGCGCCCCACCGCCCTCCTCAGCCCGGCTGGTCCCGGCCCGCCCCTACGCGCCGCCGGGCGCCCGGCGCTGCCCTGGCCCGGCTCGGCGCGGCACCGCCCCGCGCACACGCCCCCGCGGCACTTCCGCCTGGCAGCGCTTCCGGCTGCCCCGCCCCAACCTCAGCGACCGCGCCGATTGGCTTCTAGCCCTGCCTATCGCGGCTGCCCCGCCTACCGCGGGGCGCTGGGAGCGCGGCAGCGCCTGGGACAATGGCCGGTAACGGAGTGGCCGTGCCCTCCCCGGAAGGGTGGTCTCTTCCGCCTGCCCCCCGCTCCCCGGCAATGGTCTCTCCCGCGCGGAGGCGGGGCAGGCGGTTGCCGCGGGGCGGCAGGGCAGGGGGGCTGGGGCTCGCGCAGCGTGCGTCCGGCGGGCGGGGGGGACCGTTATTTCGGCAGTGGTAACGGCTCTGCGCGTGCCCAGCCGTTGGTCGCGCGGCCGGTGCGCTTCAGCTAGGTCGCTATTCCCGAGCCGTGCCTTGTTGACGGCGGAGGGAGAGCCTCCCCCACAGCCCCCTCTTTCCCGGCAGAAGTTTTTACGTTACGAGCCATTCAGGGACGAAGCAGGTGGCCTTTCCTGAGGTACCATGGCATGCTTGCCGCCTACGCGGGTAGTGGAGGCGTGTCACAGTGGAGGAGCGTGGAAACACTGGGTCCCGCCAACCCTGTGGACGCGAGGAAGAGCTGGAGCTAATGAGATTTATGTTAGGAAGCGTGCGGACAGGCAGAAATTGCAGGAATTGAACAGGGACAACCACTACAACTTGACAGCTGGACAAAGCCTCTGTAAACAGAGTCCTGTCTAAAAYGCCTGTATGGGTACTCACCTGAGAGCGGGACAGAGTGAGCAGTCTGGTGTAGAGAGGTACTTACCAATTCCAAGAAGGGATGACAGGTTGTGACATGAAGACTCCAGGGGACATACGAATAATGCAAAATATGTGTTAAATTTCAGGTATTTGTTGGACACTTATTTTTTGGTTTAGAAGTGCCTTGTAAAAACTGCTAAAATGCCCGTTAACTGCATGGTAGTCACTGACAAAACACAGGACCTCAGGTGCTGAATTAAATTAGGACCATTGGTGATACTCTGCCAAATATCTATGGAAGTGCAGCTGTAAATTCTTGGAAGGAGGCAAATGCAGATTTTAGTTTGAGGCGTGACTGAGAAGTGTATGCTGGAAGAAACCAAATGGAGTAAGAGGTACTAAGGAACAGTGACTGGGGTCTCTCTCTTTTTTTCTCTTTCTAACTAAATTCCTGACTTTTTTTTCTCCCTTTTTTTTCTAATGCATTGCAAGTGTTTGCCCAGGCTTTCCACTATTAAGTTTCCAATGGTGCAGACCTTTATTCAAATAGTGAAGCTATGTGGGTTTTTTAATGTCTCTGTATTGTGGAAATGACTGAAAACATATTTTCATTGGATGTATTCACAGTGAAAGGAAATTTCCTACTCGGTAAATTGCAAAACCCCAAAGCTTGTCAGACTGCTTATCCCAGAGATGACATAATCAGCAGCGTGAGGCCAGATTCCTGTTTGTAAGATCTCTTCTGCCCTTCACATGCTGCATTGATGTGGCATCGAATAGTTCACAGGGCTATGTGTGTGGWTGAGGCAGCAGCTTATCTCGGAAGGAAGCGTTCAGTTGTTTGGCTACTATGAACTGCCAAAGAAACTCTTCCCTGTCTCCTCCAAGGAAACGTCAATGAGGCTGAACTCAGCCCACGAGCCAACAGCTGAACTATGGTTGGCTTAGCCACAAACTGAGATTGTGATAATGGGCTCTTAAATTTTTCTTCTCCATCCAATGTCTTAGGAGGCAAAGCAACCTAAGGTATTATTGATATCCTCAGTAACTGGTAAGTTCCTTTACAAGTGAGGGCAAGTTATGAGGTCCTTTCTTTTCCACCTGGATATCATCTGTTTTATTCAGTCTAGTACTTCTCTTTCCCACCATTATCTAGAGCTCAGAAGAGTGGTCTGAGTTAGTCATCTCAGCACCAGCCCTCACCACCTTAAGTAAAAAGTCTGATACCCCAATTGCCATTTCTACCATTTTCTACCAGTCAATGAATTAACTATAAATTTAGTTTTGAAGTTTAAGGATAAGAAACATTTTAGGGGAACTGAAAGATCATCCCTGTGTTACAGATATAATAAAAATTCAGCGGGGGTAAGTGATTTGCTCGAGGTTATGGCAGACTTGTGAACAGAATCTCATTCACTGATACTTGCACTAAAGAACAGTTCTTTCTATACTGTTTTGAGCTGAAATACTACATTTCTGTATTGTATTACCAAATCAGTATTAAGGTGCCTATTCTGTTCACCTTTGTTCTTTGTAGATAATCCATTCTTGGCAAGATGGTACAAGAAGTAGGTCAGTTAGAAGCTACCAAGCTCAGTCAATAATAAAAAGAAGTATGTAAATATAAATACTTTTATCAAACATGTAACAGACACAAATCCAAATGTTTCCAACACTTCCAGAAAAGCAGACAACACCAATGCATGAGTACTAGAAATAACTATGATGGTAACTTATCCATAATTAACATACCCAAAATGACAGAAAACATTTTGCATTGTTAATGAATAAACACAATATTTTTTTTTAAGTTCAGGAACTTTTTAAATTCCCCCTGCACTTTAGTTCATTGAAGACCTAACACTGGTTTGGTTTTTTTTTTTTTACTTCCCTAATATCAAGCTGAGAGCTGGCTTCTTAGTGATGTTTTTGATACAAGTTCTTGCATCATTTGTGGTACTCTTAGGGTTTCTTCAGCACTTACTGGCCTAAAAAAATCCTTGGGGAGAACTTAAACACTTCACAGACTTAAAATCATTGTTCTGAGCTTATCCAGTCTTTTTCTGTCTACTGGTGTTTTGTGTGCTTGCCTCAGGTTCCAAAGTAGGCATCTTTGCCAGAACAGGTCTGGTCTCTTCATAGTTAGATTTCTTAAAAAGCAAAGCTTAACACAGTTGTGTCATATGGTTGCTGGCCTGACCTCCCCCTCCAGTGAACTTGAATCTTTTGGCCAGTTTCAGCCAAATCTGAGTCAAGGGTCAAAGTCCCAAACTCCAAAATACGTTCCTTTAAGTTTTGTGAAGCCTGGTAAAGGGGAAACAGCCAAACTAATGCTTATGTCTACCCTCTTGAAGGAGAGGAACCTCACTTTACTCATACTGCTTATCACAACCATACTCACTGACCAGTCACTGTAGATTGGTTTTAATTAATATTTCATTAGAATAATGTTGGACTAGAAACCCTAATAAATCTTTCCAACCCTGCTGTCTTTGATTTCCTGTGACGCCCTAGGGGACTGATATACTAGTCTGAATCTATGCAAAAAAAGGTAATAAGGTTATTAAATTGGATACCCTTCTCCAGTGGCAGTTGTTACGTAAAGCCATATTGTAAATATGTAAGTAAATATAAATCCCCAAAAAAGGTTAAAGGAATGCATTTCTGCAAGTAGATTGTTTTGAATACTTTCAGAAAGTTTTTCTACAAAACAAATCAAAAGTAGATTGCTTTTTTACCATAAATCTGAGGCTTTAGGGTATTTTAACAGTCTAGAGGGAAAGCAGGTTTTCCACCAATTCAAGTCAAAATACGTGAGCAAGTAATGCTCAAACAACTTTGGAAAATGCCAACACTATACTAGAATATGTAAATAAAAATATCTTTCATAGGAGAGGTGAAACAATCATTCTGTTCTACTGAGCATCGGTAAGGGCTTAACTGGAAAATTGTGCATGATGTTAAAAAAAAAGAAAAAACAGAAAAGGAAAGATGTGTCTCCTGAGAAGCAACCAGCATGATCAGAAGTTAAAAATGCAGACACTTTCAGGAAAGACTAAAATAATTGTGTTTAGAGAAGACTTAACGGAAACATGATAAACGTGTAAATATTTGCTACAAAGATAAGAATTATATTCTGTTATTTTTGATGTAGATAGCGCAAGTGTGCTGAAACTGCAGCAAGAGGAATTTTCTATACTTAAGCACTGAAATAGATTAGTTTCAGTGATCTCCACCATTGAAGGTTCTTATTGGAAATCTTCCACTTCATGTCCCAGAAACGATTCTGGGTTTTGAGCAGAAGAGGAACTGTTCTGATCTGTGAGATGCTAGTCTTTTGTTAGGAAATCTTTTGTTAGGAAATCCCCTTTTTCACTACTCTTGTCTTTTAAGAGAACTGAGGGCATGTTCTGTCTTTGTTGTGCCAAGCTTCCATTGTCAAGAACCAAATATTCTTCTAAAATAACTTCATAGACCAAAATACTTTTATAACAGAAATGAATATGAGTTAATAACAATATGGCCCTCAAAATGTAGCATTCTTATGAGCTGATAGTTATTAATATTCTTGTTCCTTAGTTGTGTTTCAGTAACACAGGAAACAATGGTATGAAATCTCATCCTCACACATAGATTCATGTTCATGAATTTATAACTTTTCAAAGTATTGTGCAGTGAAAAAGTCATAATTGACATATAAGAGAAGGGATCACTTTCCCAAGTGTTGTATGGGTTGTCAGTGAACTAGCACCACTGTGTGGGACTAATTCTGTCTCCAGAACACACACAAGATTCCTTGTTTTCAGCAAGAGGCTACATGTGAAACATTGCTAAAAACCAAACCAACAGAGTTCATCTTCACTAACTATTAAGGCTTCTAATATTAGAGAAAAGAGTAACGAAGCTACTCCCCAGAACTTGGAGATAACAGCTGTACTAGCATCATTCTCGACTGCTGGAAAGACCGATGTGAATTATTGTTGATGTCAATCATCATGTACATTCTGCTCTCATGAATTTCAAATTTATTTAAAAGAGAGTTATGTCAAAACATAATAAACTGGGATTATTCCTTAGTATATGGAACCCTATAAATAATTTACTAAATTAAAATGGCAAAGAAAATAGACTATTTTATAATTGTGGTTGGAAAACTATGTGGTATATATTATTCATGAATTATATTTTTATTTATATGCCATTAGTTTCATAGGTTTCCTCATTTTTACTTCTTTCTTTGTATTATGCAAGTGCAGACCCTTAGCAATAACTGGGCTGTCCATCTGGCCTGATCAGAATTTCACTGCAGGGTGGACAGTAAGGATTAAAYTCAAATTCTCATACAGTGAAAATCACAGATTTCCCCTCTCATATTATGGTGGTATTACTGTCAGCTCTTTGAGGTGTGCATCCAATAGCATACAGCTGATTAGTTCACACTCCACTCTGGTGCTTACTCACACCAGCAACCTTTCTAGTGCATTTTTATTTCATTTTATTAAAACTTAATGAGAGTTAAAAACTCAATTTAATTTCTTTTTTTCTTTCCATCATCAATTTTCTGTCACAGAACTGTCATCAGTTCTAAAAAATTGATCTTTGTTATGGAAATGCTGCCATCACATTCTGATTACTTCCTTGTTTCTTTTGTGGATGATCATTGAAGGGAATGGCTGTTGTTTGGATCCAGAAGCATCTGTAACCAGCAGTTTGGGTGGTAACTTAAGATGCGGCTTCTTTGTTTTCATGGTTACTCAGATTTTTGCATGTTAGCTAGCTGGGGACTTGTTAGCTACCTACTATCTACTAGGCTSTTTGGCATTTTAAAACATGAGCTCCTGTTGCAGTGAATGGAGTTAATGGACATCTGTCTTTGCTTGGGAAAGCACTGATARAGTATTATTCATTTATTTTATGTATGATGCCTCAAAATATATTAAGCAATGTAACAGTCGGTGCTGTGTAAAAGGAAGGAGCGAACATGAAATAATCAAGTGTAAATAATCCTCATACACAACTCCTCAGAAGGGCACATCTATCATTCCTGTCAAAGAATGGAAAGAATGCATGCCAAATGTTTCAAAATTCGGCAAGATTATTACAAAGTCTTCTTGCCACTTGGTTCTCAAAGGAAGGATCTCCCTGTAGAATTCTGTAATACAAAAACCTTTCCAAAATTTTATCAGATATGACTTGCAGTAAAGAACAAACAACATTTAGATTCAGTTTTAACTGAGCCAGTATACCTCTTTGCTAAAAGTCCATGCTCCAGATGAAGGACAAATTAAAATTCACAGATTTTTGGGATGTTTTCTGTAACAAAGAGGACTATTTCGTATGATTTGTTAAGGAAGCACTTATTTAATGTGAGAGTGACTGAGCATTGGAACAGGTTGCCCAGAGAGATTGTGGAGTCTCCATCCTTGGAGATACTCAAGACCTAACTGGACATGGTCCCAGGCAACTGGCTCTAGGTAGCCCTGCTTGATCGGAGGGTTGGACAAGATGACCTCCAGAGGTGCCTTCCAACCTCAACCATTCTGATTATGGCATTCRTAGGAATAAAATATATGCCAGAATAATATGGTGGCATAATATGGTGGAAAAGATGCTGCTCAACACCTTCTCTACGGCAAAATTTTTCAACTCTGACAAAGATCATATAAACAAATCACTCCCATACCCCATCACCTGTGAAGAAAGAAAACTGTCATGTGGACCRTGACCAGAGGTCCTTTCCAACCACAACTTTTTTCATTAAGCATAAAAATATATTAATTTATAGTAAATAGCATTACCTGCAAATCATCTTTTCTCCTTTACCTGTTATGTGCCTTTCTGTTGATAAGTTAGCAGATTTTTATTGAGAACTCCCTTTGTTACTGTTGAGGTTTTGTTTACAACRAGGATTCCCAAACTCTGGTATGTAAGTTATTCCAGGAAATGATCTGGCCTGGTAGAGAAGCAGGCAGTACTGTTGCTTAGGTTGTACCTGCTGTTACAGCCACTGCCAGTGCTCATTCAGAAAATGTTTGTGAACTGTGATCAAAAAACGCTCTGTCATCTCTTACCTTGCAGCTACAGCTTTAAAACACAGTATACATACCCATCTGGGATTGTTAACAGAGTTTCGACTGCTGGAACCTCTCTCTTCTTTCACTCCGCTTCTTAGGAGAGAATATGTGGGACCTGCATATGTTCCTCAGCATTATAGGGAAGGATGGACTCGCCTGYAGGTGGGGCACAGGGACTATTTCTGGGCAAGTTTTCATCTCAGCCAAATTGAGACATTAGCATTGCCAGTAACATATTGAACATGAGTCAGGCAGCAGAAGACCATGAAGCTAAACTAAAAACTGGGGATCCTTTTAACTGAGTTCTGATTTTTGAGCCTTTGGAAAACCCATATATTAGTAGCAGAATATGTGTTTCTCCTATATAATATGATTTTAAACATTTTAACTGTAAACAAAATACCAAAAATATATCAGGCAATAAAACTACCCCAGAATAACTGAAACTGATTCAAGAAGGGGAAAGAAATATGTGAACCCAAATATGAGGGAAGAAGAACACAGAAGGGTCAACTCCATGGTCATCACCTTCCCTCCTTCACGGTATCAGCTTCTGCTGCAGAAGTGTGCTTCATTCTGRTTAATACTGCCACAGCAAGAAGCAGATATTCAGCAGGCAAATGGTAGAACAGAACAGAACAGAACAGAATAGAATATTTCAGTTGGAAGGGACCTACAACGATCATCTAGTCCAACTGCCTGTGCAATTCAGGGCTGACCAAAAGTTAAAGCATGTTATTAAGGGCATTGTCCACAAGCCTCTTAAACACTGACAGGCTTGGGGCATCGACCACCTCTCTAGGAAGCCTGTTCCAGTGTTTGACCACCCTCTCRGTAAAGAAATGCTTCCTCATGTCCAGTCTAAACCTCCCCTGGTGCAGCTTTGAACCATTCCCACACGTCCTGTCACTGGATACCAGGGAGAAGAGCTCAGCACCTCCCTCTCCACTTCACCTCCTCAGGAAGCTGTAGAGAGCAATGAGGTCACCCCTCAGCCTCCTTTTCTCCCAACTAGACAAACCCAAAGTCCTTAGCTGCTGCTCACAGGACATGCTTTCCAGCCCCTTCACCAGCAATTCRGCCTATACAGCCTGTCAGGGATACAGTACTCCATTTACAGGTCTGTTCCTTTAAGAGACAAACATGTTACCTGATATTTCCTACTGAGAAGATATACATTATAAATATGATAATATCAGAGAGTGAGAAATACGCTGAAAGGTTTTGCAGCTATGCAAAATTGTGAACTTACCTGGGGAAAAATATCTTCAAGATTTTCCATATAGGCATCCCATATTTTACAGCCCTCCACATAAGAAGTCATTTAAAAATCTCTGAATGGGGCTGTTACAAAATGTTGTTTTAACACAGTTAAGCAGCACTTTATTTCCGTTTGCTCTTGATTGCTGCCTGCTTCAACAGACAGCCATCTGATTGTGCTGCATACTTGACTGGCAAAAAAACACATTAAAATGCTGTAATAGACGCGTTTTTGATGACTGAATTTATAGTTTTATTGACTAGCTAAGTACTTAGTAACGTGTATAGCCCTTTACTCGTGTTTCCCAGGTAAAGCTGCCCAGATGAAACTGAAGCAAAAACACAGATGTTTTTTTTTCCTATTGGAAAATGAAAACAAAGGACAAACTGCACTACTGTTCATTGTATGTTCTGCCTAAAAATAGCTAAACCGATACATATTCAGAAGCATGTTTTTGCTTAAAAGATGTATGGAACCAATTTTAAAATCTTCCATGTTCCCGAATTGTCTCAGTTTTATTCATTGACACTTCCTTCCAAAATCCCAACTTCACTCTTAGTTGTTCCGTAAACAGAAAGAAGAAAAGTGCATACACTGAAGGATACCAAAAGAGTATTTATGCAGCTGTGACTGAGGTATTGTGTAAACCAAATACTAYAGAACAGTGTGAGTAACCACTAGGATGTGCTGTCGGCCTAAAATTGAAGCCCTGGTATTTAAGAGACTGAAGTTTCAAAATTCTCAAGTGCGATGTAAACATAAAACCCTAGTATTCTCATTTGGAGATTTCAGAAAAGAAGTACAAAATACAGTTTTTGTAAGGAAAGGAATGGGGTATTTGAATGATAGGAAAATTTTCCTGTCATGCAAATATCCTTAGGAGGCATACTTGAAGTAAGAGTTTACTAAAGGAGTGTCATTCAATTTATTGAATACCTAGCACTAGAACTTTTATTGCTGGAAATTATGCGTATTGTTGCAAGGTGTGGTCTCTGCGGTAAGACTTCATGTGCATATCATATGTGCAATACATGCAACATTTTTACACGCACACAAAAAAAAATGTGTTCTATAACAAAATACTTGTGCTCTTGGTCCTCTGTTGCTTGTTGTAAACATGTATCAAACAGCGCTCAACTATGATTTGTGGATTTAAACTGATACACTGAATTACTGGTTGTAAAACAATGTATGTTTATCAAGATGTAGAGTTCTGAAAATTGTGATGATGGAAACATTTGAAGCATGGTTGTTAAAGTTTTCAATTTGTCATTTCAGTAATACTGACATGTTTTGTCAGTTTTGATACTTTAGCCTAGAAATTGTTTCATGTTAGGATTTTCCAGCACTTGCCAGTTTATAGTGGCTAACATACTCTTAAGTTGTRTATGTAGAAAGTAGATTGATAAGCCATGCAAGAGAACTTACGGAAGGATCTGTTTTAACTGTTCGAGCCAAGAATATGATGTGAAGGAGTTGGTAGCTGGGAATCCTTTCAAGCCAGCAACAATTCTTGCAGGCATCCAGAATTACAGAATTCCTGCACCAAGGAAGGGAGAAAGCATCCTACTTTTGTTTTTTTGTTTTTTTTCTTCTGGATTTTCCATCTTAAAAACATAGCAGGAGCATAAAATGTTAAAGATTCCTAAAGTACTTCAATGTTTATGTAGTATAGACAATGCTGTTACTGGTAGTGATTAAGTGATCTAATAAGCCTTTTCTTTACTTTGAGTGATTGTCTAACTGATGCATCAAGCTTGCATAGTATTAAATATAGTATTTCCAATCATTCCTTCTAACACCACTCAAAAACTGAGGTTTACTAAAGATAAGTTTTGATCACGCTTTCTCAGTTATTTACCTATTGGTGTTGCTAATGGTCTACCAGAATTGAAAGGTAGCGCTGCAAAGTTTTGTGTATTCTTTGAAAAARAAAAACCCACAACATAAACCACTTTAAAAGAAAAAGTCCTTGGTCAATTAAAACATGTCAGCATAACAACTCTTGCTTCTGAAGAGTAAGATTTTGTCTCTTTTCTTTCTTCTGAGAGGCATGAACTGAGTTCTAGTCTGAGAGCCAGGAATTCCTCCTTTCTAATTCTGATACTGACTTAGTTGTAGCCTATGGCAATTTATCACAATTTTTTATATATGTAAAATGGAAATATTTGTCCAGGGGCAATATGAAGATTAATTACTTAATATTTATAAATTGTTCTGAAAATCAGCATTATGCAGATATTATGATTATTTCTGGGCAGTTGATTCTAATCTGGGACGAGGCCCAGAAAAGGACGTAAACACCTGATGCTCAAGTCAGGTGGAATTTAGATGCCTTGGGCCAAAATTGCAGTCCTAAAACTGTTTACACATCTGCCACGTAACCCTGGAGGTACCTAAGTTTGACTGGAAGCTCGGGCATTTTTTGTTACATAAGTGCATAAAGTACTCCAGCAGTGCTCATTCGTGCTCTCAAAGGTACTTAAGCCTTAATAGAACTGAGCAGCTTAGTAATTAACTCAGGCTAATGCCCAGTAGGTGTCCAGAAATGAAGCATTCCTCTGCATGTCTCCCTGGAGAGTTCAATCCAGTAGGTGAGCTCTGAAAATGCGTAGTAGGCCAGGACCCTGCGGCAACAGCTGGCCCCACAGTGGAAAAATCTGTTTCCCTTCAGACTGTAGCTCAGTGCTTAGAACAGACAGAAATGTGGATGAGATCCAGGTTCAATTCCCTTGTCTGTCTGAAAGGACTCAACCCCTCCTTTGCACCATGCTTTAGTCAGCAGGCAGCAGACTTTTTAGAATGTAGGAAGGATTCTCCCATCTTCAATTTCACTTTCCAAAGAAGATACTATTCACCATCAGCGTTGGTGACAATTGGCACATTGGTGAGAAAGAGGAACTGTTGTCAAATTTTACAGAAAATAGAGAAATATTCAGTCCTAGATAAGTATGAAAATAGTTGTAGGAGTTGGGACTAGAACCTAGGATAGAGTGCTCTTCAGTGAGTGCCTGCTTATATTAGTCTGCTCTCTATAGAACATGATGTGTGTGTTTACCAAATGCAAAAACTTTCCTTCATGCACTCTATAAAGACGCTAAACTCTGGATTCAGTTATGCAGGCCAGGAAGATGAAAATCAGATGGTGTGATACTTACRAGTACAGTGCTTTGTCTTTTTCTAGATCAGTCCTAGGTTGAGCAATAGGGATCTGCCAGATATGACAGAACAAACAGAATCTCTCTCCGCTTCTCTCKTGTTTTCTTTCTCTATTTCTCTCCATGCTTGTGGTCAGTTCTTAAAATGACCAGATAAGAAACATAGTCTGAGCCCGATCTTTTTCTTCAGAAGTCAAAGGGAAAAATCCTTGTGGTGTTAATGAAATCAGAATTGGGCTCCAATTAATGAAAGAAGACATTTTTTGAGAAGTTTCCTGTATAGTACCTATTATACCTAAAACTCATGCATTTCTGCTGTGATTTGTCAAAGCTGCTATTTCTGCCAAGTCAGTACCTGTCTCAATACTTTAAACCAAATTAATTAAAAGGGATTTTATAGTGATTTAAATTCAAATGCTCTGAGATATGGTCTCTTAAGCAGCTGAAAAGACTGCTAAAAAGGAGAAAAAGAAAAGTAAACAGGCTTTTCTTTCCAGAATACATGCATGATTTTGCTTTTATCCTTGCATGGATATGTTTAGCTAAAATATTTGTAACATCTGTGCATATGACTAGGCAGTCATCATGGAACAAAATAGTAAAGACAAAGTTTTCACTTTTTGAGGAATGCTGGTATAAAGAAACATGAAGATGAAAGATAGACTTTGATCCCTGCCAACATGTAAACAGAAATGTGACTGGAAGATAATCTTCACACTAAATCATATCACATCACATATCTACAAATAGATAGCTATTAGCTATTAGTGGAAAAAAAAAAGAGTTTTTCAATAACCATGAAAAACCATAAAACCAAAACCTCTCCTTCTAAAGCATCACTGTTGTTTAAACATGATAATATTAGAGGCTTTTTGGGTGCCTGGAACAAATTGCGTGCTTTTGTGCTACAGCTTAGAAAAATCCATGAAACAGCCTGAAACCCCCTGAACTGGGCCTCTGGAAAAAAAAAAAAAAAGCTTTTCCATATTTTAAAGTGGCCTTTTAGGCCTCCCGAGTCTTTCTGGCACATCATTCTCAGACCCTTATGGACTGGGATGCTGCCAAACAGCTTTTTTCCCACAAAACTTTAATAAACTTTGAGTGCTGGACAGAAGAGTAGTGCAATTCCCAAAGAGAGATTTCACTACAGGATTCCAAAATACCTAGAATATAGAAACTAGCCTCTGAATGAACCCAGCAATATTTTTCCTTGGTTTTCTTACAAATTCAGTTCTGTGTCTTACACTGGTTTAGCACTTTGTTTTTCTCTGTTTAAGAAATTGTTTTCTTTTACCAGCAATATGATTCCTAATATTGTTTTATAAATTAGATGTCCTTATTCTAATGCAAGTATACGTTGATCTTGCCAGACATTAAACCATACTTACATTTACTTACAACCACATCAAAATATTTTGTAACTGCAAAGTGTTTAGACACACGTTGCCCAGAAGAAGAAATGTACTGGAGGAGTCATGGGCCAAATTCAGCCCTTAGTTACCATGGCTAGAGGAAGTGAATCCAAGCAAGTCTGTAGCAGTTCTTTGGACTGTTATCCACTGCTAGACCTTGTCAAACTTTAGCATTCTCTAACTTCCATTAGAAACAAGAATATCAGCTGCCATTGAAAATGGAGCTTTTCTATATAATTGCTTTTTTTCTCCTACACTTGCCTCTAACGCCTGTGCTACCTGGAGTTTGGCGTAAGCTCATTTCACGTTCCAGGTAGGAATATTGTTTGTTCTGTGTGTGCTTGAAGTAGTTCAAAGCTAAAGTAACAGGACATTTCTTCTGATGTATTTTGAAGGAAGTCCATAGGAGGTGGCAAAGAGAGAACTACAGCAAAAAGGTTCACATTAGTCATCTCAGACTCCTAGTCAGTGTGCTACAGCTGGTATTCCAGTCGGGGGGCAGGAATACTCAACTTGATTGTTTCAGTTAATTTGTAGAGTGTTTATACATCAGTAAATATAGAGCATTTATACATCAGGGGATAATTATCACAACAGGCTTGGTCCTATTCTCTGAGCCAGCACTCCCAGGTGCGTGTGAGCACTCCAGTGGATTTGGCTGGGAGTTGCTTTCACATAATTCAGAACAGAATTTTGAGTCAAATGGTTAATTCAGTTCTGAGACACTCAGACAATATCTGAAAGAAGAAATTGACTCACCTCTTAAGTATCTGGTCCTTACCCTGCTTACTCAGGCAAAGCTTCCACTGACTTCCAAGAATCCAGTTTAGCATGTAAAACAGCAGTTAAGTCCATTTCAGTGTGAGTTTTGCTAAAGAGTACATAATTATCTTCAAAATTACATACTTCCCTTGCAAAACCCTATTTTTGTTTACTTCTATGATTCTGCAATAATACATTTTGTAGGTAAAACTTTCCATGCTTTGTCATCCTCAAGCTGATTCCTTTTGGAAAGCTTAAAGGAAAATTTATTCAGCTACAGTTACCGATATAGTTAAAGAAAAAACATATAATCAGCTTAAAAAATGTACACTTTTATGGTTTTGCAGTATTCAGAAACCAGACACCCTTAACACATCTAAGTACACTTCATAAATTGAATTAAGCAAGGAGAAATATCTTTGTTATTTGGGAGAAAGATGCAAAGTCCCAAATAAGTACAGTTTATATGAATCCATGTGCAATTGTGGAGCATATAGAGGCAGTTGTGAACACTGTACATATATGTTCAAGTACATGCATACTGTAATACACTTGAAACAGGATGCCATGACAAATAGGACTGGACCATTGATACTACTTTTTGAAGAATGCAGTCATTCACTTAGCAAAATACAAAGTAGACAGATTTTAGCCTTGCTGGTTGTGAACAAATCCTCCCAAACATAACTGTCCATAGAAAACATAAAAGAACAAACCTTTACATGGTGAGATGCCTATTACTTTGAGTGTCATCTGTGATTAAGAACCCCAAATACAGCCATTTAAAATGAGTTACAGTGCAAAAAACCCCAAGAATAAACAGTGAAAAATTAAAGCTGCAAAGTTTAATTTTTAAAGAAAATTTTAAAAAGAAATCTGTGAGAGATTCAGTGGAAATGGTGTCTTAGGGATTCTGGCCCCTAAAACCAAAGACATTACTAATGATTTACATTGATGATTTTCCAGGTAATTGTACTTTGACCTGCTTTGGAGTTCCACAAGGCAATGAAAGTTGCATCCCAGAGACACCATGCTACTTTTAAGTATCTGCTTCTAAGTATCTAAGCAAGAACATTTCAGGTGAAAGCCTGATAGGACTTGTAGACTTGTTTTTGGAAGGGAATGAGTGATTGTTGATATTTTCTTGTAAGAAAACACATCTTTGGCATAAGGAAGATGACCAGCATGAAAAATTTTGACCCAAACAATTAGTATGCAAGTTTCAAGCAATGGAAAACTAAGTCTTATAATAACTGAACATAAGAATCATAGAATCATAGAATCATAGTATCATTTAGGTTGGAAAAGACCTTTAAGATCATCGAGTCCAACCGTAAACCTAACACTGCCAAGTCCACCACTAAACCATGTCCCTAAGTGCCACATCTGCACGTAAGGAAACATAAGAAAATGTCTGAACCTAAGGAAAATTTTTTTTACTGTGAGGGTTACCGTATTGCAACAGATTGTCCAGAGAGATTGTGGAGTCTCCATCCTTGGAGATATTCAAGACCTAACTGGATATGGTCCTGGGCAACCAGCTCTAGGTAGCCCTGCTTGAGCAGGGGAGTTGGACAAGATGACCTGCAGAGGTCCCTTTCAACCTCAACCATTCTGTGAGCCTGTGATTCTGTAATGTAGTGGACAGCATAAATAACAAGCAGGAAGAACAGCCCCATCTATGACCCTGTTAACAATTTCTGAGCTGATGGTTTTAAGAGATGTGCCTCCCTATTTGTAGATTGCAGGCAGAATTTGAATAGTTTTGTAATTTCCTTCTACATGTGGCTTTGGCTGGCCTGAGTAGAAAACTATGCAAGGGCAACACTATTTCAGTGGAAGGAGCCTTGATGTGGAAGGAAAGCTAGCCTATATATTTCATGATTAAATATGATGACCCTGAAGCATACCCAGTAGAACTAGCTGCAGAAATGCACTGGCATTCAAAGAGACAACTCCTGCAGATCTTACTCTTTATTTTCTCCTTCTTAACAATTTCCCATAAAGTTTGTTAGTATACGTGCTGTAATGTGAAGTTCCATCTTAATAATGAACTTTCATAGACTTCTCACTAAGAACATTGAATAAAAATACCACAATGTCTAATACCAACAGTTTAAAAGAAAAGGAGTTATGTATGTCTTTAGGTGGTAGCTACTATATAACAATATTAGATAGGCAATGCACAAATTTAGCACAAATAATCTAAACAGAGTACCAAAGCATGGAAAAGCAGGAAATCAAACCAAACATATTCTGCTTATCCAGGAATGCTAGAAGACAGTGAGATTGGGGAACTGCAATACCTGGTTTTCTGCAATGATATTGTCATAACAGGTGTATTCAGAATTTGGCAGAAGGAAGATAATCCATGGAAACAGTGGGATGTCTATGTAAGAAAAATATAATGGGTTATGTCAAGGGAGAATTGATGTCATATGTGAAATCAAAGATAAACTGTATGAACCAAGTAACAGTCCCTCTATACTAAACCTGCAAATCTAATGTACAAATAGTGCATAMATAGCATAAAGACAGTAAAAAGGTCATTTTCTTACTGGCTGGACGGTATGGCCACAATGACTGACATATTGTGGGAGCTGGGAATGTTGTGAGGGTACGGACACACTAATAATGGAGCACTTCAATTACATGAGGTAGAGTGTGTAAATGTAACGCTGGGACACAATGGTCAAACTTCCCATGGTATTGTACATGGCTGCTCTGGAATAGAAATCAGGGAACCCACAAGAGGAGAAGTCTGAATTTGATTGTGGCAGTTCACAGGACTTGGGTAAAATACTGCTATCAAAAAAAAATTTGAGGAACAACCTGATGAAGAATAATAAATACTTTTTCAAGCACATCAAGACCAGACAGATAGCAAAGACTGATAGATGTCAAAGGTATAAAAGGAGGCTTAGAGAAGATAAAGTCATAGCAGGTTAGCTAAATCCATTGCATCCACACTCGCTGTATTGGAGCGTAAGTAGCTCCCCATAGCAAAACTGTCTTGAAGGTGGTTCTAAAGATCTGATTTAAACCAAGGAAGAGCTTATAGGTCAAATCAACAAACCAGTAACAAATCACTGGTAAAATGGTAGTTACCTAAGTATTCCAAAGAAACTCATATGAGCTCACTCATAGGTGAAACAATGCCTAGTAAACATATGCTTGGGGGGAGAGAGAGAGAGAGAGATATTTCTGCATGGAACTACAGATCAGTAAGCTAAAGTCTGCATTCAGGAAACCAGTGGAACCTATAACGAAGAACAGAATTAATGGCTGCATTGCTAAACATTACATATTTAGAAGAATCAACATGACTTTTGTAAAGGGAACTTATAGCTCACAAAATTATGTTCTCTGAGAGTGTCATTGAACACGTTCATAAGGGTTGTCATGTTGATATAATCTATTTGGATTTCCAGAAGAAAAGAAGACTTTTTACAAGATCCACCTTCAAAGACTTAAATCAACTAAGTTTTGATGGTACAAATACAGTGTTAGGAATTATTACAGAGAGATAAAGAACAAAATAGATCATGATTATGCTGCTGCATCTAGGTCACGTTGGTCTCTCTTTCATGCCTTCCATCTTGAAAATAGCATAGCAGAACTCAGGAAAATACAGAAAAGGGCAAAATATGATCAATGGTAGAGAACACCTTTCATACAACATATGAGTAAACAGACTAGTCAGCCTGGAAAAGACATCTGAGTCTATAACTCATGAGTAGCAAGGTAAACAAAGAGCAATTGTTTACTGTCTCTTAATACAAGAACTAGGGGATATTGAAGGAAATTATCAAATGGCAAGTTCATAGCATAGCCTCACACAATGTAAGTTAAATCACTGGATTCATTGCCTCAAGATGCTATGAATACCGAAGGATTACATAGGGTCAAAAAGATAAATTCATGGAAAAATACCCATCATTTACCCCACATGTACCGATTATCACCTCAGTTTGGTGAAGGCTTGGACAGTCTACCAGTGAAGTGTTATTGTATGCTTATACTGTCCTTACACCCTTCCCTAGGTGTCTGCTATTGATCATCATGGGTGACAGGAAGGTCTGACTCAGTATAGCTGCTTTAGGTTTTTAGATTCTTATGATCATTAATACAAAGAGAGACTGCTCATACATATACAAAATAGAGCTGACTCTTGTGCTGGACAGGAATGTGTTAATTTTACATAGAAAGTTCTAAACTAATCTATTTTTATAGCATTAATTTTTTTCTTGTACCATTTTTTTAAAAATTACTTTTACTTTTGAAGGACCTCTCAAGAAATTGGCTTGTCCACTCCCTAAACTATATGTACTAAAACCGAATGTTTTAAATCATGAGTGTATATTTTGAATGCAATTATTCCACATACAATCACACTACAGTCACATATTAAATCCCTACCTTGTGACACTTAATGTCTCTATGTATTCATCTAAAACTGCATTTCTCTTTTTTGCTGCCGTATTTCAAGTGCAAACACATCACTCGGTGATCACAGTCACCTGGAGGTCTGTTTCCATGATTCCATCTTCCCATTAGAGAGCAGCTTCTGATTATCTTCTTTAGATGCATCCCTTTCCTTTTCCACAAATTGATACCATTTATCTTCTGTCTATGTTCATCTCCTTTTAGAGTTTAATCCATTCTATKATTTTATTATAAAATTAAATTGATTTACTTCCTTGTTTATAGTAAATCCTTCATCTTCTAAATCCTTTTTCTTTTTGAAGTAATACTTGTGAAAGGTGTCAGGCTGATTGTCCTAAAACGTAAATTCTCTAGCTATGCTGGGATCGTAAACAATACAGCAAGAGCTGTAAACTCCCACACTGTTAAATTCCACACATTGCTGTGTTAATACACTTCAAGTCTGACCTGAAAGGGCTTCTTCTAGGCAGTGTTTATATTGGTGAAATTTCTAATGCAGCACTCCTGCAACTCCACAGATAGAAACAAATGTTTTGGGTTTTGGTTTTTTTCTTTTTCTTGTAAACATGCAATTTTGGGACAAGAAGCTAGTTTATGTTAGATTCCTCTCTAAGGATAAATTCTGTAATTAGAGTCCTGAAGAGATTTTGGGTTCTGGACCTTTGTTTCTTTCCTAAAATTCATAACAAAAATCATGACTGCCAAAGCTACACTTGATCTAGTTCTAAATTAATTCATTTGGGTACCTGTAACCATTAACTGCAGTAGAACGTTATATTATTTGCTGTGCTGCTGTTTAGGCTGTCTAGGCTGAGCTTTTTGTCTGTGTAGTGAGATTACAAATACCAAATTTAGATTAAAGTTAATTTGGCTGTATCTGTTTATATCTGTAGTTTGACAGCTCTGGAACTGTTTGTAATAAAAATATTAATCCATTGCAAATTAGACTTCAGAATCTTCTATACTATGTATATCTAAAAGTTAAAAATTTTGTTTATTACTCTTAGCTTAGTATAAGGGTTGCATAAAACCCTTTGCTTCCTTGATGTGAGACAACAAGGCAGATATCCTGCTGGGAGTCTGTTATAGGCCACCCAACCAGGATGAAGAGGCCAATGAAGCATTCTACAAGCGGCTGGCAGAAGTCTCGCGATCGCTAGCCCTTGTTCT
>JAYKAV010003055.1:945742-1100871 GCA_035582835.1 Phoebastria nigripes
AGACAGATAGGAGCAGCCTCACGTTCACAAGCCCTGGTCCTCATGGGGCACTTTAACCACCCCGATATCGGTTGGAGGGACAACACGGCAGGGCATAAGCAATTCGAGAGATTCCTGGAATGCATCGATGATAACTTCCTTCTCCAAGTGGTAGGGGAGCCRACGAGGAGAGGTGCTATGCTGGACCTTGTTCTSACCAACAAGGAGGGGCTGGTGGGGAATGTGAAGCTCAAGGGCAGCCTTGGCTGCAGGGACCATGAAATGGTGGAGTTCAAGATCCTTAGGGCACCGAGGAGGGTGCATAGCAAGCTCACTACCCTGGACTTCAGGAGAGCAGACTTTGGCCTCTTCAGGGATCTGCTTGGTAGAGTACCATGGGATAAAGCCCTGGAGGGAAGAGGGACCCAAGAAAGCTGGTTAATATTCAAGGATCACCTCCTCCAAGCTCAGGAGCGATGCATCCCAACAAAGAGGAAGTCAGGCAAAAACGCCAGGAGGCCTGCATGGATGAACAAGGAGATCCTGGACAAACTCAAACACAAAAAGGAAGCCTACAGAGGGTGGAAGCAAGGACAGGTAGCCTGGGAGGAATACAGAGAAATTGTCCGAGCAGCCAGRGATCAGGTTAGGAAAGCTAAAGCCCTGATAGAATTAAATCTGGCCAGGGATGTCAAGGGCAACAAGAAAAGCTTCTATGGGTACATCGGGGATAAAAGGAAGACTAGGGAAAATGTGGGCCCTCTCTGGAAGGAAATGGGAGACCTGGTTACCCGGGATATGGAGAAGGCTGAGGCACTCAACAACTTTTTTGCTTCGGTCTTCACCGGCAAGTGCTCAAGCCACACCATGCAAATCTCAGAAGGCAAAGGCAGGGACTAGGAGAATGAAGAACTGCCCACTGTAGGAGAAGATCAGGTTCGAGACCATCTAAGCAACCTGAAGGTGCACAAGTCCATGGGACCTGATGAGATCCATCTGCGGGTCCTGATGGAACTGGTGGATGAAGTTGCTAAGCTACTGTCTATCATATTTGAGAAGTCGTGGCAGTCCGGTGAAGTTCCCACTGACTGGAAAAGGGGAAATGTAACCCCCATTTTTAAAAAGGGGAAAAAGGAAGACCCGGGGAACTACAGGCCAGTCAGTCTCACCTCTGTGCCTGGGAAGATCATGGAACAGATCCTCCTGGAATCTATGCTAAGGCACATGGAAAATAAGGAGGTGATTGGTGACAGCCAACATGGCTTCACTAAGGGCAAATCGTGCCTGACCAATTTGGTGGCCTTCTATGATGGAGTGACTACATCAGTGGACACGGGAAGAGCCACAAATGTCGTCTATCTGGACCTCTGTAAGGCCTTTGACACGGTCCCCCACAACATCCTTCYCTCTAAAYTGGWGRGRTATGGATTWGAYGGGTGGACTGTCCGGTGGGTGAGGAATTGGTTGGATGGTCACATCCAGAGGGTAGTGGTCAACGGCTCAATGTCCAGATGAAGATCGGTGACGAGCGGTGTCCCGCAGGGGTCCGTATTGGGACCAGTACTGTTTAATATCTTCATCAGTGACATAGACAGTGGGATYGAGTGCACCCTCAGCAAGTTTGCAGATGACACCAAGCTGAGTGGTGTGGTCGACATGCCTGAGGGATGGGATGCCATGCAGAGGGACCTGGACAAGCTCAAGAAGTGGGCCCATGTGAACTTCATGAGGTTCAACAAGGCCAAGTGCAAGGTCTTGCACCTGGGTCGGGGCAACCCCCAGTATCAATACAGGCTAGGGGATGAAGGGATTGAGARCAGCCCTGCCAAGAAGGACTTGGGGGTACTGGTGGATGAAAAGCTGGACATGAGCCCACAATGTGCGCTCGCAGCCCAGAAAGCCAACCATATCCTGGGCTGCATCAAAAGAAGCGTGGCCAGCAGGTCGAGGGAGGTGATTCTGTCCCTCTACTCTGCTCTGGTGAGACCCCGCCTGGAGTACTGCATCCAGCTCTGGAGCCCTCAGCACAAGACAGACATGGACCTGTTGGAGTGGGTCCAGAGGAGGGCCACGAAAATGATCAGGGGGATGGAACGCCTCTCCTACGAAGAAAGGCTGAGAGAGTTGGGGTTGTTCAGCCTGGAGAAGAGAAGGCTTCAGGGAGGCCTTATTGCAGCCTTTCAGTACTTAAAGGGGGCTCGTAAGAAAGATGGGGACAAACTTTTTACCAGGGCCTGTTGCAACAGGACAAGGGGGAATAGTTTTAAACTAAAAGAGGGTAGATTTAGACTAGATGTAAGGAAGAATTTTTTTACGCTGAGGGTGGTGAAACACTGGAACAGGTTGCCCAGAGAGGTGGTAGATGCCCCGTCCATGGAAACATTCAAGGTCAGGTTGGACGGGGCTCTGAGCAACCTGATCGAGTTGAAGATGTCCCTGCCCCTGGCAGGGGGGTTGGACTAGATGACCTTTAAAGGTCCCTTCCAACACAAACTATGCTATGATTCTATGATTTCTAATCTTCCTGTATGTTTAAAATATATAGCAGAATGCATGTTCTGTTGGATGGCTTAGAAATGCTTCTCATTAATTGTTTTGGATGCTTGATTCAGTAACTTGTAGATTCAGTCTTTTTACTCCCAAGGACTAGGACAGCATGAGATTAAAGTAAAGGCCTTATTCTGAGATGCACCAAGTATTTCCAAATCATTGATTTCAGAGCAGTTTGCAGATACTCAGTTACTCAGAGAAATGTGGGCAGATTGCTGCTGAAGAATGGAATAAATTCTTTTTTCTTATCAGTTGCAACACTTATTACGTTGAACTTTATTGTAATAATAAGCTACTGTAACTAATGAGACTGCAAAAGTGTGACTCAAGCAACAGTTCATTTCAGAAGCAGTGGTATCTGTACAGGGAAAAAGCTGATTCTAGATGAGATACTAGAGGTCAATTAATTTTGTCTTCCTTTAGAGAAACTGGAGATGACCTACATATTTTTATTTAGTTCTTATCTTCCTTTCCCACACATGGACTAATGATAAGCTGTGTTTCTTTTAGAGCCTGGTTTTGGTTGGTTTTTTTTTTTTCCTATGCAACTTGGGAATTGTTTCTGTTCTATAAACTTTTTATGTGTCTTCTCTTACTCTGATTTTGGAGATAATTGCCTTTATTTAGTCTTTGAAAGGGTAAGGAGTGTAAATTAGGAATACTTTGCTGAGCCAAGCTTTGCACAACTGATTGTCTGGAAGGAATCTTGCAAGGCAATGTTAGCATGCAGTGCAAGTGTGTTTCTTCTAATGAAAATGCATGCTTTGCCTCAGGGACATTTGAGCAGAAATCTGTTCATACAAATGCAGCAGAATTTGAATTTGTACCATGTCTTCTCACAAACTGAAACCCATAAGGCTTCACAGAATCAAATGATATAGTAACAAGATTGTGGTACATATGTAAATGATGAGAGAGAAACAGCAAAAAAAGCAAGTAATTCCACAAGCGATGGAACTTACAAATACTGGTTTCCAAGAATTTGTGTGTTGTGGTTTGATTCTCAGTTGTCTTACAAGTTGCAAGCTCTGATCAAAGCTTTTTCTGCATCTGTAATGTTCATAACATCTATCATGTGAATTGGTTGAGTACCTATAAACTCCATTTCAGCAATTTTCTGCATAGAGCACAAGAACGATCTTGTTGTTCTACCCATCCTGCAGTTTTTGTGAAATTCTCTGTAACTTCATAATGATGATAACTCTGTTCTGTAAAATTTATTGAAATTGGGTAGGGGGTTCATAGTTGTTTTTGAATGATGGAGGGATAGACAGGTAAACACCTGAAACTGACTGTATTAAAAGCAAAAATAAACAAATCCAGACATGAGTGTTGYATAAGCCTCCTTTCACAGAACCAAGCTAACAGTTCTATCAGGTGAGATTTATGATGAACTACTACATAGGCACTTTTTTCCAAAGCACAGGAGGTGCTGGCTAGGTCAGGTCTGAAGCAAGAGTTTCATATGTAAATAAATAAATACAAACATAAATATAAGTTAAAACCTATGCATGCTGTATCTTTGAAGCAAATAAGTATAAAATATATCAAAGAGGAAATATTTAGTGAGATAGTTTGAAAAAAAATGCATATTGAAAACAAGGAGAATAGCTGGATTCTAAAATTAAAGAAAACTCTGCAAAGTGTTTGAAATTGAGATGTGAGACTGTATATAAGAGGAAACAGTCAATGAAATTTTACACTGACTGGACTGAAAATAGTTGGGAATTGTGAAGTCCACAAAAAAGAGATTGTGATAGTTAAATGGATTTTGATTATGATGAACAGATGTTACAAAAAGTGTAAGAAATCAATCTGAAACTTGTGGAATAGAGATCCTGTCAGCTGCAGAGAAAAGCTAGGCTTGGTTCAGCTGAGAGGAATGCAAACAGCAGACACAAAACCATCTATGAAATAAGAGGAGGGTGGAAGGATACTTGTTGTGGAAAGTTGTTCTGATGTAAAAGAGAACGCAGCTTCTGTGCAACAGCAGAGGAAAATCCCAACTAAACCTACACTGGTTTTGATGCAGAAAGAGAAATGCCAGAGCACCTTTTTGCAGAACTTGGCAGGAAAAGGAAAGGTTAAAATTAAATATGGTTGAATTTCAGAATTGTGGAAGACTTTTGTTGGTTCTTTTGGAAAGGTAGCTTTTTCAGAATTGAGGGTAGATATAATACTAGGAGGAATATTTACCATTATCAGTGGGAAGAATAGGAGAGAATTTAAAAAGTAASTACCTTAGTAAGTTTTACAGGAACAGTTCCCCCCTCACCATAGATTGCTACATGGTAACACCCTTTGTCCGTATGTTTGGTTTGTGAGTGGGGGCAGCAGCCGCCAGTGAAAATACAAAAGAGCATGCATAGCAAAAAAGAGTCTGAGACCTCCAGAGACCTCACTTGTCACTGTTCCTTAGGCTCTGTCTGTCCTTCCACTGGCTGGAGGAGATGGAATGAGGATCACCAATTAGTTTTTGCAGGCTTTGATCCCTAAGTAAGCTTCCAAAAATCATTCTAAAGCCTTCTAAAAAACACCTCTCACATCTGTTAGATACTTTACTCTCTTTTTAGTTAAAAAGTTTTGTATTTTATAATGCTGCCACTAAGGTCAGTCAGCTCTTTGGGGAATAGGAAGATGTTTTTTCCATCTAGGCTGAACGGGCTTAAAGTATGCTTTGTGTGTGCACATACATATATCTTTGCCAGATAATAGAGCCAATTACTGGTTTGAAAGCAATAGATGTTTGAAGTGTTAATGCTGGAAGGAAAACTGTTAGCTTTTCAGGACTTGTGGTTGGTATCAGTGCTGGTAAAGCCTAAAAATGGTCCGTTTCAGGGTCTTTTGCAGGTAGATGGGTTTTTTTGTAGAAGTTGAGTCCTAAAGTTTCTGTCCTGGATTGTCTCTACTGCTCACTGTCTTATGTAGACAGGTAGAAAAGATTGTCTCTGAACAATCATATTATTGATTTGCTGGTATAGTATGAATTTTTTGGTTTATCTAACCATCAGATAAATAACAGAAGAGGGGAATGCGCACAAAGCTTTTTCCTGCCTTGAAATAAAGAAGGGGCAATTTACAACTTAARTCCATTCCTCATGTCTGTTTTCTGTTTACCTTTATCATCTGCCCAATACGTTCTGTCAAAGGAGCAGTGAAGGTGTCAGGATGTAAAGAGACTCAGTAATTCAACCTTCTCAAAGGAAAGCATTGTTACTCATTTACTATGATTTTTGATACAGTTTGAGGATGAAATGTTATGAATAAAATTCAGCCAAGTCTCATTCAATACCATGCTCTTAGTCACTACTACAGAGCACAGTCAGAAGACTGTATTTAGGTTTATAACATATGAACATAAATTTGTATGTATTTATACACGCATATATGTCACAGAGACAAAAGCACACAAAAATACATAAACCAATTTAAAGAACTTTTTTTTAATATACTTTAGAAGATTTGTGTGAATGTAAACATTTGGGAAACTTGTGCAGCAGAAGTCACTGTAGGCACTAGCATTTTGACCTCGTAAATAAAAATATGCAGGATTATATCTTTCACTTGAAATGTAATGGATGTTTAAAAATTTGTGGAATTTTAATTACTGCTTCTTAGCCTGGCACAACAGATGCTATAAATTTCCTAGCAGATTTGTGCATGAGGCATATTATATATGACACCACACCATTTAATTCCACTATTTAATGAAAGGCTACCTATTAAAAATTTTTATAGCCAAACAAGGAATCTCTTGCCATGTAACCATAATGGATGGAAATAATAAGTAAATCACTAGTTTACATGTATGCAAGCAATATTTTCTATATATTATTCATAGCATTTGTATGGTTAACAATTCTAATAAACTATCAAACCCCATTAAAATCTTTGAATGTTGTGAGAGTAAGACAAAGAACTCTGTACGCATAAGGCACAAAATATCCTTGTGCACATCCAACTGTTACGGACTTCCACAGTTCCGCATTCACTATGACTATAACCTCATGTTCACAATGTGTAAGTAGTGTTGTGCATAGTTGCTATGATAATAACCATATTCTCAGAACTCTTTGGACAGCTTTAATAATGTTTCACTGTGTTCCACTGACCCAAATTTTGACTTAGATTTAACGCAGCTATAGTCTAAATAGATTACTAGGTTCATATAGTTTAGGAATTAACATGGCAGGTTAATTAAAAACACATTGTAAGGTGCCCCTCTGTGGGCATCTTTCATTCTTTCTGCTGATATAGATTATGTTTATTATGTTTATTTTGTACAGAGCATTAGAATAAATAACACAGTATAGTACTGTATTATTAATACCTCTTTTTTTGGTATTAATCTGTGCTTAAGTGCCAAATGTTGACGCTACTTTAAATCGTCTCTTCCTATTTTTGAGTACTGAAGTGCTACAAATGTGAACTGCCCAGCTAATGTCCTGACCCATTGTAACATAAGTAAGTAAAATACTGGTGTGGACCAAAACATTTTCCAACATAAACCTGAAAAACAACAACAACAACAACATGCAAAACATACTGGTGCATGGAATATATCCACCACAGAAATAAAAGTTAAAAGACAAATGGGCAGAGAGAAAATATAGTCACAGACAGATTCCATTTTGATATCTTCTGAAAAATTCCAGAGTGATTAATTCTAGGTGACAATCAGGTAAAAAGATTGTATTGTACCAGTCACAGACACTGGACAGTTCCTGCTTGGTTCAGAAGAGCAAACCACCTGTGTAGTTCAAGTCAGCTTTTTGGTGTCATTATCACATCAATATCATTTTGAGAGACAGAATTACCATCCAGTGGATCTCAGTTCATAGAACATCGCAGTTATCGTCAGTCAATCTACTCAGTCACCTCTAGAATTAGGTACAAGGGTGCACATGTCTGAATTGATTATGGAACAGTCACTGGGCTTCCTGTTGAAATAGCTTTGTTGTGACTTTTTTTTTCCTGTTTGATTCTGAAGTGGTATCAGAGTCCTTAATTTTCAGTTTAAGCTGTCTTTATGGCTGCTTCGATCTGTATTGTGATTGTTTAGTTCTTGATTTTTCCACTGAATGCTTGTTCCATTCATGGGCACTGAAGTGACTAGACTCTTAGATTGGGAGCAGCAACAGCAAAGACATGACTGGAAATTAAAAAAAAAAAAAAAAAAAAAAAAAAAAAAAAAAAAAAAAAAAAAAAAAAAAAAAAAAAAAAAAAAAAAAAAAAAAAAAAGGTTAACACAAATACGCAAATCTATATCAACTCTATGCAGATTGCCAGCCATATTTTTCATTCAGAAATTAACAGATGATTCTAGCCGAAGGGAGTGATAGCTGCACTCAGGCAAATTTTTTATTCTAGGATGCAAACAATTCTTGTGATTAAACATCACTAACGCAGCAAATTAGGCCTGGTCTGTGCCTCTTATTTAAGAAAAACTTCCACAGTATCAAAAGGGAAATTTGTTTGACTAAAAGGTAAATAGATTGAGAACTGACAGAACTCAATACATATTGTAAGAGCTGGGTTGGGGGTTTTTTCCCTCCTTATCACTGCACTTCAAACTTAGGGATCAGCATGCTGCTTAGCATTTAAGAGAAAAGAAGAAAATTCCCCAGCCTGTGACTTAGGTCTCTTCTCACATCTTAGAAGAAGACAAAATTGTTTAGGAAAAGCGACAGTGAATATATTGAGGTGTATCATTTTTAAGAATAGAAGGTCATTCAGGATCATACTCCCAGGGTTCTTCACAGGCTGGTATGTTCAGTTGTCTCTTCTGAAAGGAGCAGAAATGATTCTTCAGCTATCCTCCCCTCCCTTCACAAAAACTAGTGCCTAATTCTCTGTAGATGGAATCTCTACTTTAGGGGAAAGAGTTAGAGCCTCAGAGGAGCAATGGCAATAACAGCAGTAGATCCATGACTTCTGTGAACTCAATGAGATGGGAGTGTTGCAGAGAGGTAAAGCCAGACTTAAGATATATGTACTATCTATCTATGGGTGGGTATGTAAAATAGCAACAGRGGTAGGGTGAGAAACTCAAATACAAGACGGAAAGATTGCCTGAATTAATGACCTTGATACTAGAAGGGAAAGGGTAAGCTATAATGAGAAGCTGGGAAGGATTAAATAATAGCTGAAAATTCTTTAATTAGAGTTATTGGATGGTAATTTTATTTGGAAGGACAAATTGGAAGAATGAACTAATGATATGAGAAGCAGCCTGGTAGTACCCACTGTTACTTCTCCCTTTCAGCTGAGGACAATTCCAGGCATAATATCCTCTCCACAGTTCCCAGATGAAGTTAGGGGACGGTAAAAAGCAAAGCTGACTTCTTATTTATCATGTGAAAATACTCCCTTAAAATAGTTTGTAAGTCTGAGCAGGCTACAGACAAACAGGTATTCCCTATTCTAATAATTTATTACTTTTTTTCAGTAGCTTGAGTTGCCTATTCGCACACTTAAAGTTTAGTGGTACAGTCCTGTCGTCTTTTGTTTTTCTTTGCAGATAAAGCTATTTCAGTCTTCCTTTTCCATTTCATTACTTTCTTTACCACTATACGCTCTCATTTGCTTTCTTCCTGTATTGCCTGTATTAGGTGAACAGGGACTTGCAGAGGCACAGTGTCATAAGGAAATTATTTTAGCCTTAAAATAAGTTTTCATGTGTAGGAACTGGAAAAATGCAGGTAAAAGCCATAATGTGTATTTAATTGCCAAAGTCAACTCAGATGCCTGCTTTGGTATTCAAGCCTGAAAATTTTAATAATTAATGGGATTGTTTAACTGCAGGCAGCTTGGTGTCCTATGTATGTGTTCTTTGTCTTCATCTAGAGTGGGAAATATGTTATCAACCAAATTCTATTTCATGTACATGTCATATGCAGATAAATAGTACTTAGAAGAGCGTGTCTATCTCAGTATACATGTTTACATAGGAGGACTATGTCAAACTTATTTACTGGTTTAGCATTTCAGATAAAAGTGGATAGTTCCACTTTCAGTTTGGTATGTGTGCTATGTGAGCTGCTAGCTGGTAAACTAGACAATTTATAATCTTTCATTCCTTTGCATGCCTCTTCTCCCAACTGCTAAAAATAGATAATAACTAAGTGGTTTAATACAGTTCATTAAATGGACATAAAATCTTATCAAGAAGATCTTACCTGGAAACAGTTTTTAAACTTCTTGCTCACAAAATACAGAGCTATTGGGTTTATACAAGAGTTCATGGTTGCCAGGTTGATACTGATATAATCCAATGGCAGCAAGAAACTAGGCAATAAAAGAGAAAGCAAAACATTTAAACTGTTCATATACTGTAGAAGCATCCGTGCTCTTTGTGGTTACAATCTCTTCTGTCACAGAAACTAATTCTCTCTTACCTAACTCCCTCAATCTAATCTTGTACCATGCCAGGTACAAGATAATAATAACCTGTCTCACAGAACTTCACAAAAGCCAGAGGAAAGTGATGGCAATGGTGACAGACAACATTTATTGAAATTATGCTACCCCATTAAAACTGAAACCCCTGAAAATGGATGCAGCTGAAAAGTCATAAAATAAAGTGTTTGCTCTTCTAACATCACAGCTGCATGCACAATGACATTTCCCACATAAACGCCAAGTGTGCGGCATTATGTTTTTTCAGTATAAACAATTGATTCACATAGAAAATGAAGTACCTGAGCAGTTCACATCTGCCGGGGTCTCTTTCATTGTATACCATTTTCTTCAAAATTCGGCTCAAATGGAGAGGGAACCAGCAAAGAGCAAAAATCACTACTAAACAGAAAACTGTCTTTGCAACTTCTCGACGCTAGAAAAAGAAGTAAAGATAACTATGACTGAGTGCCTAATTCATATTGGTAGGTGATTGTAGTGTAGTGATGTTGGCAGCAAAGTAAGTTATCTAGATAAAGCATGCAAGGATTCCCAAAGTGCAGCTTCCAGACTACCTGATGTCCCTGAACTGTTTTTTATGGGGCTTGTCATATTCTTGATTCTGGCCATCCTCAACAGAACCTGGTCATCACTGAGACTGGAGCAGCTGGAGCACACAGGTCATTGCCAGGACATTGTAGATGTTAGCCAAGGAAAATCCACTGCTGGGCTTTCCTGAACCTTGTTACTTTCCCAGCCCTTCTTATTCCTCTACGCTGGATTAGTTTTCTGGCAATCCCTCAGAAAAAACTTTCATCAGAAACATGCATAATCTGCAAGAAAACTTTTTTCATGTATGAGATCACACCTGCTTGATAAACCCCTTGTACCTAACCCTTGATGTGAGGCAATCTGTAAACCCAAGGCACCTAAATCAAAAGTTCCATTCAACCACGTACCTAGTCAGGATGTCAAATTCTCTCTAATGTATTGTTTTATATTTAGTATGCATCATGTTACATAAGGGGATACTGCACAGTATATTAATTTTGCTATGTGATCCTTGCTATGTGATCTTGATGTTCTTAAGTAAATAGTTCCTCTACAAACCAAATTTTAGAAATGTCTTTACAGCTTAATCTCATAATACTTAGTCAGGAAATAATTTCAATTTAATGGATATTTTATATGGCTGTAGAGATTTACAGATGTTTTAGTGGATTTTTGACAATGCATACCAGTGGTGTTTGGTAGGCATGGATTTGATAAAGAGAAGCATATGAAGGGGTAAGAATGCCACTTCTGAAACTGCCACTGTAATGTAACAATAACAAGCATTGCAAGGTTCTGTCATTAAAAAACTTAAAGTCAAATGTGTGATTACAGTAAGTCTTGTTAGGCTTTGAATATTGTTTCTTCTTTCTTATAATAGCAGTTTTTATCAAAATACGAAAAGGATCATGACTAGACATTAATGTGGACAAGGAAGGAAGGAAGGAAGGAAGAAGGGCAAAAGGTGATAGTTAAAAAGACAAGCATTTGTAAATTGTGGCATAAAGTCAGCCTCCAGCAACCAGTCTGAGTAGCTTGCTGGGCGCTGCAGGTCAGGCTGGGAAAGCTGGAGGCTGGGTTCCCCCACCCCGTACACACCATTCCAGTTCTAATGGGTGGAATAGCTTGTGTGTGGCCCTAGGACAGACTGTGTTGCAGGCCCTGGGGCCTGATGAGGGGAAAAAGTGGAGGATCTGCACAAGGGGAGGATTTTCYGGTCTGCCCTGATCTGGAATGAACCAGCAGAGGAGGAACTTCTGAGAGAACTCACTCCGACGCAGAGGGGACTGCTTTAGGGATTCACATCTGTGAATGTGGAATTTGAAAGAAAGAGTGGAATTTGAGGGGCTGACGTTAATGTAGGGGAAAAGCTACAGATTGTTTTTAAAATTTCAGTTAGGAATTAAACATCAGACAGTGCTGCAAATACAGCAAAGTGAGATCTGATGGTTCTGTGAGTGACTTTACTCTATGATCATTTGTTTGTACTATTCTCCTGTTGCTCTTTTCAAAGCAGCTACAGTAGTGGTACTGCAACAGTGCAATAACCCTGGAAAAAAAAATCCACTCTATTCTAAACCAGGTTATTCTACAATTGCTTTTTATATGAAACTAAAGTTGCATATCAAAGTGTGCCAAAAGTAGGGAGGACCCATGGAGTCATATCTTTATGAATAAAAAGAAACGTTTTTTTGGCAAATCTTTGTAGTTAAATTTCAAAGCATTTAGCCAGTAGCGATTTGAGATTAAAGAGCAGGAGAGCACAACTGTCACACATCCTTAAGAAAAGAAAGAAACTGGCTAGTTTCCTGAGCGTGCTGTCTTCAATACCTCCTTATACTATGATTTAGTCTTGTGTTCCAGGTTTAAATGAATATGTTAACGTCATAAATAACCTACATTCTCACTTTCTATTTTTGTAATTTACTGTATTCAAGTACACTTTGAAACATTTCTAAGCTAATCCAAAGAGAGAAGAACAGTATTTTCAAACATTGGTGTTCCTAATATTTACCTGCTTAAGGTGTTCACTGAGAGCGATTCTCAAGTTGCTGTTTCTTCTGTTCAACATTTCACAAGTCATTAGCGTATAAAAGATGGCAGTACATGCCAGTGGCATGCAGAAATAGAAACCAAACAGCCACCAATCCTTTGCATCTTTGTAAAACTGTAGATAAGGTAAAGAAAAGAGAAGGTATTTTCTTATGATTCAATGGAAAGTACCACAGAAAGGTCTTGGAAAGCATGACAGTTGGTACGCTGGTATCTGTCTATTGGTAAACAGCACAAATTATGTAAACTTTCTTATTGTTGATCTGATTTGGACCAACATCAAACTGGAATTGTGGCAGTGTAAACATTTATTTTACCTTACCGATAGCCTGCCTGTACCTTTGTTGCAATCTGTCTTGGGTTGAAATTAATTTTTTTTGGTTGTGTTTTCTGAACATTTACACTCATTCATGAAAACTGGAATCCAGTTTCATGAAAAAGACATGCCAAATGTAGACAGCGTCAGTTTGAGATAACAAATCTTACTAAAAGCCTGTCTCAGGAAATGCCATTTACCTCTACGGCTGCTGTCCTGATTCCAAAAATGGAAAATTCAAAATGTCTTGTAAGTTTAATCACCTTTTGTTATCAGTGAAAAGATTGGTAGTTGGTTTGCTTAGGTACTAGGCAGATAGGAGCCACTTCATAAGTGTTTGTCTGATACATACAAAGCTTAGGACGGGTGGCTTCTAGTGGTACAGTTACTTTTAACCCTTTGCCTGCCATTCATACTATTTGCCTTTTGTGACAGGACACTGACGGACTTGATGGAGTAGCAGTACTTTGCTGTGTAATTTTAAGTGTTAGCTGTGATTTAAGCTGTGGTTTAAGTTAATACATTTATGTATTATGGGAAATACTACATTTGACAAAACATTTAAAATTACTTTTTTCTGTAGATGATTATATTTTCAGACTTGAGAAAATACTGTATCTTGGTGTTTAACTTTTATGCTCAGCCAAAAGTGTGCACTGAAATATGACATTTTAAATACTTCCTGTCTCTGTGTTATTAGTCGCTGAGATGGATGTGTGTAAAAGGGAACTTTCTTTCTCATAATCTTTCCCCTAGCTTGTTTATTCCTAGCGGATGTGCTTTTGTAACATCACAGTTCCCACACCAAATGTCAAAATGCTAATAACTGAGGATTATATGAATCCTGTTTGAAAAAGTCAAACTTTTGACATCTTGTTTACATTTAAAACTGAATGGTACTAAACTTTGAAAGATGAAAAAAAAGGATGCAATTAATAGACTAGTATTTAGTAATGTTCATTTTTAAATCTGCTTTAGTTACACTAGACAGTTGATTTACTAAGAAAAAGGGAATGCTTTTGATTTTTATCCCTGTGCCCCAACACAGTTAGCTGCTTACAGAGCTTGCTAATTTAGAGTATGCTGCTGGTATCTAGGCCACAACCCCACCTCACAGGACATTTTGAATTGTGTTGATTAGCTTGTTTCCTCCTCCTCATTAGCCTCATCCCTGCGTGAGGAGGGGCTACAGTCAGCTGCATAGTTGCACTCTCTTTGGGGGCAGAATTGTCCCCACTGGGAACTCAGCTTCTGCCAGCAGAAAACCAGAAAACAATATGTCTCATATTTGAAGAGTTTGTATTAAGAGGAAATCTAATTACCACTCCTTCTGCAGAGAAAAGGATTACAAATACATGGAGACAATTATCTTTTCTGTGGCAAATTCCTCCAAGTCAGACTAGAATCATATTGGTTGGGCAGCACAACAAAATGTGTACTGTCTGAATCCATGCTATGTTTACAAGGAAAACTTTCTGTCGTATCAGTCTGCCAGCTTTCGTGAGCATTGCCTGTCAGTCAAGGAAACACACGCATAGAGTTCTGTGTCACAACCCTGACCAACGCATCAATTCTGTGTGAGGACCTGGCTTTGTGAAGTTATAAAACCTACATGAAAATGTCTGTAAATGATTAATTGTGGAATCTGAGTTTCACAAAGCTTACATCAAAGCACAAAATTGGGTTGATTTAAGAGAAGTAGACATTCTTTTGTTTGTCTTGACAGCCCACATGGAACTGGTTTTCTGCAGGAAATGTGCATTTTAAACAAGTTTCCTAGTGCACTCAGCCTCTTGGGAATCATGGTCTAGCATGAATCTTTTAAGTCTTTCAAGGATAGCTTTAAACGTGAATAAAGCTCCTATTAAAAACAAAAGTTAATCATAAATCCTTCCCAAAGTTTAGTAATTGTTTATTGTGGTGTTTGTGGTAGTAAATACTATAGTTAAGGTTAAAATGGTATTTCCATTTTAATCTCATGTTTGTACTTGCTTGCAACGCATTGAAACACAACACTCTCCGTTTTGACTGACACGTCCAACATTTATTCTTAGCTTGGACGCAAATGCTGGTTTGTTTCCTTGAAACTCAAACTGGTGTGGGGAGATTTGGAGTTTTTGAATTATGCTGAGCAAGTAAAAGATACTAATTCCTGCTAATAAAACAAAACAAGCTATTGTACTTACCACATTAAGAACAGAACAATAATCATTAAAGTCAGCATGCCTATGGAAGACCTGAACTGTAGTGTTTTTGAGAAGAGGGAAGGGAAGACTATTCTTTTTCTTAGGGAGAGAGGAAGTGAAGATTGTCCAGGCACATTTGTGGAGAAAAACAGCCATTACAAAAGGGAAATTTGCTGCAGTGTGGGTTTCATAAATCATATTCTTATAACTACAGTACCTACAGTCATATAGTCTGTAGAGTTTAGAAACAAAGATACAGTAAGTCCTGGACAATTCCGCTCTGTCTTCACCTGTATTAATTATTTCCATTAGGGAATTCCTTTTGTCTTCTCTTGCAATTGTCGCTTGCTCTTTCTGCCATCCCTGCAGTCTGTGTAACCCTACCAAAGTTGGGGATGTTCCTCTGAAAAACACTAATATCCACACATTTTATTTTCTAAATTTCCTAGCTCCATTTTGCCCTATCCTTCCCAATTCCCAAGCCATGTCCTGATCCAATAAAAGGAGAAGTGCCAGACATTCAAAAAAGAGAAACTTGCATTCTATCATGAAAAATTCTAGTCTGTAAAAAAATGTGGAGTTTCCCTCAAGACTTAAGACCTTGCACTGTCTGCCTTCTCTGAGACAAAACAGAATATTACTCTTTTTTTATTACTGGGTGAATGGTGGCTGGCACTTCTTTGGGTTCACAAATTAAAAATTAAGATACCACTTTCCCATTTTCTCAGCGTAAGGCCAGGCGGAAAATCACTATCCCCCTATGCAGTAAAGATCTATTAATTCTGTAGTGACTACTCACCTGCCTTGCTTTGAACAAGCTAATGTGGGTATTGGCAACTGTTAAGCTGCAGTAGCACAGAGGATGAGGGCTATGAAATGTGCCAGAGAAGCCTGGTGTGTCTCAGGCACTTCTCTGGCTCTTGAGTTGCTGTATCTAGATGACAGCCACCAGTGCCCAAGCTACTTAGGTTGGAGATGTGAGTCTGTCAGATTTGTAGTCATGATTTCTTGTAAATGAAGGGATTATTCTCTGTTTGACTTCGTAAGTGCATGTAGAATAGGAAAAGTTACGTTAGAGCATGGCCCCACCCTTTTCTTTATCTTCCAAAAGAGCTGGCTACTGCATGCAAAATGATGACTAATCATGGTAAAACATGGGTTTTGACAGTTACAAGCTCCAAGGTGTTATACCTAGAAACACAATACCTTCCAAGGCTCTGGCTACCCTGATACATCTCTTGATTGTACTTTAAGCAGGCCCGAATTGCAAATTTCTGTATTAAGAATCCTCAGTAGTGAAGAAATGAAAATGTTGTAAAGTCCCGTTTAGTATCTCTGGCTGAAAGTAGAGACAGGTCACTGTAAATGAAGGATCCTCTTTGCACCAATACACATTAAAATACATTTTGCACTTTAATGGATGAATAAAGTGTATTATAATCCAGTATCTTAATTGTCTAACCTATATACTGTGGATTCCAAAAAGAGAAGAAAGGATGTTACTTACCAACATAAAATTATTTGTAGGATTGAGCATGCAGGTAACATAACCTTCATCCTTGTATCTGAAAGGTACCACAGCAAAACCAATTGCTTCTGGAATAGCCAGTATGAAGGACAGAAGCCAAATGGAGAAAATTTCAATAGCAGTGATCATAGGGATTCCAATTCCCTGAACACGGCTCCAGGAGGCAACTGCTCTATACCTGAAAGAAACAGGCATTAGTTTCCAACCTTCAGTTTCTTCCTTAAATTCAAAGGTCTTGGTTCAATTTTATATATTAAGTAAAATCCTAAAGCTGACATCTTAGACTTGTATTGCTTGTTTTTTCTGCCTGTTCCAGGGGCTCTGCCAGCTATCAAGCCACCTAGGACACAGCAGAGCACATCAAGGGGTGGATTAGCAGAGAGCTGGCTGCAACTGTTCTGCTTAGGCACAGGATTGCATGGAATTCTGCTATGTGGACTACACTAATGATTTCTAATTAAAGTAGGCAAGGTTTGTGAGGACAGAATATATCTTTCACTAGATCAACTGACATAACTAAAGAAAAAAAGCTTCCAGGCACACAAGCCATTTTAATAGATACAAAACAGCTACCTCAGCTGTAACAGCTGTGCTATCTGGTCAGCTTCCATGCAATGAAATACTGTGAAAATACTCTTGATGAAATTAAAATGCATTTGTTCTATTTACACTATTCAATGTTAAAAATACTGATTTTATGCAGCATATTCTGTATTTGCCTTAGGCTACAACTGAGTGCTAGTTAGGACTGTCTGACAGCTATCTCAGCCTCTGCATCACCTTTCTGATGAGAAACTGAAGTGCATGGCTAAGAAGTCTGTAACAGGCCAAAACCAACATCTTTTCCCACTACTTTATCCCTTAGTAAAAAGTGGCATTATTGAAACCTGCTTTCCTATGTGCATGCATCTCATAACTGTAATCTTGGTAAAAGGTGAGAACTCTTAAAGAAGTTTCAAATACAGCCCATGCATTTCTCCCTTTTCCTCTTCCTCTCTTTACTGTCTCTGTCCCTCCAATGCTGGAGGATTCTTGTTACCAGGCTGCAGCCCTTCCCCCAGTCAGGGAACTGAGAGGGTCTTTCTCCTCTACTTGTCTGCCAGTTTTCAAGGAACTTGTGGAAATTTATTAGCATTGAGACCTCAACCTCTCTGTCAACTCTGGTCAAAAGGTTCGAAAATTATTTGGGGAAGACTGATAGGCATATAATACAGAGTACAAACCAGTCCATAAATAAAGTTTTCAGTAGCAGACTTAACTGTTGTCTAGCAATAACTGCAGTAAATGAGTTACTTAACATTTCCAACAATTTAGCAAAGACAGTGTTATCTAAAAATTGTGGAAAGAACAAATTTTTGATCTTGTAATAATCTGAAATGCATGCTGGAGAGCTTTCTGTCATTGGTGATGTAACAGTTTCTAAATTGCTTATTTTACTTCCCCAAAATAAACTATACTGAGATAATTGAGAAAGTAACATTCAGCATCGTATCTTCTCACACATATTTATTCATATTAAAATTCAAATTTAATTTTAAATAATTTGTGATCCTCTCATATTTCATTTTACCAAATATCAAATTTTGGCTTTGATGACTAAATGGAATATTCACAGAAACATAACCTTTCACACAAATACTCAAATATTTGTGAACTTTGGAAATCTAATAATCAATTCGAAGTTTACTTTCTACTGACTGGCAATTTTACAATCGGTCCCATCAGCTGCACAAGGTACATGATACTATCTCATCCTTGACTGAATGATGTTCTTAGCAAACAGGGGCCTGTAGACTGTACATATTTTTCAACTAAGAAACGTAAAGTTTGTGTTGTGTCACCTGTGTAACTATGTAAGTGACAACAATGGGTTGTAAATTGTGAATCTAGTTCTTTCCTGCATTTTTGTGCCTGTTTGAGTTACATCTGTTTTGCACATGAGAAGATCAGTATGCACAGCAGTAAGGATTTGGGTCCTGTATGTATTTTATTAGCAGGTTTTTTTTCAGTTCACAATTTGAATAACTATCAGATAAGGAATTATTGGCTGAAGAATTTTATGAATGGTTTCAGCTAAAGCATAAGAAGCTCAGTAATTAGATCAGAATTTGCTGAATGCATATTAACCTGCAATTACTTGGTCTCTTTACTCACTGCTATAAGAGTGATTTGAAAAACAGTGGTAGTATAATTTTTCAGGTGGGTGTTCTGTGAGTTATGTAATATATAGGATCTTTGTCTAGCCACAAAGCTCCCATAATTAGGAGTGGGAAAATACTGCAGGGTTTATTTCCCTCATACTTAGAAAATATAGCATGTCTGCCAGGGAACTGACATAAAATACATGCATCATGCATTACATTTAATTCCCCAATCTAAAATCTGTGTGTGTGTGTTTTGTCTTACTTTTCTTTTTYCTGTTTGTTTCCCTTTTGTCTCCAACCTTGTCTAAAATATTCATTTCTTTTCCAGGTCATTTCCTTTTCTCTGTTCAATGTTGTGACTCCTCTTCTCTCTCCCCTTTTCATTTTCTACTGCTCATGCATGTGCTGTCAACTTTAGTATATTGTGCCCTTCAGTTGCTCTCTCTCCTCTGTTTTCTTCTCCTCCCTCTTCTGCCATTCTTAGCATTCCAACTTGCTTTTCATGGACTCTGCAGTCCCTCCTGCTACTTATATTTAGAGATGCATAGTATTTAAGGACAAGGGATCATTACATCATGAAGTATACATACATACAATTAAATATTTTGCACTCCTATCTAGTTATAGCGTGCTTAAAGCATTTCTTTCAGAAGGACATCCTGTCTTGATCTGAGAACATTAAGAGCAGGACACCTTCACCTTTCCCTGGTGGTTTCTTCTTGTAGTTAATCACCCTCATTGTTAAAAATGCATACCTTATTTTCATTTGGAATTTGTCTGGCTGAAACCTTGTTCTATAGGTTCTTATTATATCTTCCTTTGCTAAGCTAAAGACCCTATGGATATCTGATACATACCTGTATTTCAGTACTTGGATATTATATTTAAGTGCTTCTTAAGTATCATTTTTGATAAGCAACAGATTGAGATCTGTAAGGCCACTGAATCATTTCTGATGCCTTTCTACACCCTCTCCATGATTTCATCGTTCTTTGGTAAAGAATAATTCTAGAACTCTAGTTAGCCTTCCAGTATTGGTTTAATTAATGCAGCATGGTTGTGATTTTTGCTGTGGCCCAGATTAGGTTTTGGAACAATTTGGATTAATTTTACCATAGTGGTATCTAGTCAGAATTAAAAAAGAAAATGTATTGTGGGCCTTACGAAATGAAATCAAGGAGTATATGAAAATTAAATCATGGGCTATAGCCTGTCTGTGGACTATCAGTCCCCTGTGCCTGCTGTCTTACAGAGTAGGTGCTTTTGTTTCCGTATTCCTTTTGACTGCATTAGAAAACTCATTGTTCAAATGGCCCACTAGTATAACATATTTCTGTTCTGCAAGTATCATCAGCCCTTTATAAGAGGGAAAAACAATACAGAAAAGATAAGAGACTTGATAAAAGATGTAAGGAGCAGTCACTGTCAAGATTAGTGTCAGAACAGTTCCTAAATGACACTACTGTTGCTGATATCGATCTGTTCCTCTTCATTGTGAGAGATCACAGCTGTTCTTCATTTTAAAGATAGCCAGCAGTGTGTTGATTGCAAAGCTCTTAATACAATAAAGCTCTTAGAGCTTTGTTTTAGTGGTAAAATCTTGACTTATCTAATACACTTACTGGAAGTTGGGCCAGATGCAAGTACCTACCCTGAGATTACTGTTCTCAGTATTGGTATGCAGAGGAGGCAAGTCGAGGGTGTATGTATATTAAATGAGATCCATATCTTCATTCTTCTTCTTAAAACCATTTCTTCATCAAAATCATTATGCCCGAGACGTAAGCAAGAGCAAAAGCTCAGGAAGGGAAATATCCTTCCTCTTAGTCACAGTCAGGCACTGTTTAGAAAAAGAGTCAGACTATCGTCACCATCATGACCTAGAGTTTAAAAATGCCTGAGAGGCATCTGAAACAAATGTGAGCTTCCTCTGAAGGGTGAATGGCTGGTTTGGTGTTTTCTGTCAGCCTCTTAAAACCCTCTCCACGTGTGAGTGGACATTGTTACCCTTGGGCACGCACAGTTAAACCTTAATACACTGTCAGTGCAAGTCACTTTTTGTAAGGGGCAGTAGTAATGAGTGGAGTTTCACAATAGGATGTAGTTAGCACAGAGAACAGTCCTTGCAGGAAAAAAAATAATCTTGTTCTAAATTAAGGCTGTAGTCTGCAAGAGGGACAGAGAGTCAACAATTATCAAAGCTGTGAAGCTCTGAATTCATTATACCAATTGACTCTATCTTTTTCTACCTCATAGAATGCAATTCCATATATAGACACCCAAAATAACTGTAAATGAGATCGTTTTCAGGAGCTTTTTTAAGAAAAAAATAACTTGCCTGTAGACCAGAAACAGTCCAGCTGTGACAGCACACAATTCCATATTTACACATTTTCCATACTAAAAAGCAAACATTAGCCTATGTGGAATTTTGTATTAATGTGACTATGCCACTTCCAGTGCTCGACCTGAGTTGTTGAAGGTGCTCTTAGATCCTGATTTCATGGTGATTTAACCTAGATTCACTTCATGTTAGCCAATATCAGAATCTGACTGTATACATCTGTTTTCTAACACACATTCTCTGCAACTATTTACTAGAGTAGCACCAGATGATAAAGAATATGTCCTTGGCAAAGTGTGTAAACTGGGGGAGGAAATTAAATAGTCTGAGTCTGATCCCATACAAGACTTCATACTCAAATGGAAACAATATTTGGTTGTTGTGAGGATTAGCAAATCAGTGCTTGTAAAAATATATATATGCATATATAAAGAGGTAGCTTCAACTGAGTTACTTCCGATTTGTGAAAATGTATGTAACAGTAGGACTAAATCTAGTGAAACTGCATTGGTCAGAACTTATCTAACAAACTCTCTGTTTCATATGTGCTTGATCTATGATTTATTCCTTAGAGCAGTCCATGGGATTGTATTTTATGCTGGGCAGATATTGTTTGAGAAATAGAGTTCTTTTTATAGTTCTCAGACTCAAAAATGGAAATAGAACACTTGCCTGTGTTACATTTTTTTGTTTCTGGCTTCAGCTAATGAGTTACTAATGCAATAAGGAACTGTATTTCAGGTATGAATACTACTAAGTTACTCATCCACTGCAAACCTTGTACATCAACTTTTTATGTAAAACCAAACCAAGATTAATCTTAAAGTTTCTTTTACCTTTGCATCGCTGTACTAATACACAAAATGTATTTTATTTATCAATATTTTCTGTATCAGAATTACTGATATTTTGGACTAGAACATGATCAAGTAAACTCAAGACCAATAAAAATAGCTTTTACAGAAGTGAAGTCTTCATCTGCTATTGCCTTATATGTATGAAGAAAAAAAGCATAAAAGAATAATGTTCAAAAGCATCTTAGCTGTTGTTCTATCAAAAAGTTTATGTATCTTCCTGAGCACTTTTAACAGGAGCATTAATTTTCAAACTATCAACGTCAAACTATCAAAGCAAGTTTCCAATGTGTTTTTCAATAAAACTCAATTAGTTATAAAAGTTATCAAAATAAACACTCTAATTATGGTCCATAGGCAGTGAATTGAAAAAATTATTTTTAAGACTAAAGATTGTGATCCTGTTCAAATACAAAACAAACATGAGGTCATATGAAAGAAGGAAGTCTGAATACTGAGTCAAATCCCAATAAATTTTTGTCTGGTAAAGGAAATTGAAATAATACTTTACTGGAGCTTTTAAATACCTTTAAAAAAATTTGTAAAGTTAATTAGACCAATGGCTTCATATTATACTTTGAGCCACAGATGTGGTGCTTTGTTGTAGCCAGGATATCAAAAAACAGAATGTAAGTTATGTCTATACTGTAGTCCGCCTGCTAAGAAGACCATACTGAGTGCTCTCAGTTTTAGGAAAACTGCAAGGGCAAGAACAGTGTCTGTCAAAAGAGTAAAACATACTGTACCTGTCCACACTAAGGGCACAGAGATTAAGGACTGTGATTCCCACTGATGCCTTCTGTATAAAGGGAAGGAATTTGCAAAGAAACTGTCCAAATTCAGAATCTCCAAAAGGCCACTTCTGAGCAAGGAGCTAAAGAGAAGATATAAGATAATGAGAATATTTAAACAGTAACTTAGCAAGTATGTAACAATTCTAATTATTTCTTGTCTTAGACATAGCCATTGTAACCTTGAATTCTCCATGCCTCAAGCATATCCTTAGTACTGAGTGAATCTGGGAAGTAGCTGCCACTATAGAAGCACAGAGGGTGAAAGTTTAAACTTAGGTGTTGACCTTGTACTGTTGTAATAGTAACTTGCATTGTTGAAAGATTTTTTATTATTGTGCTTCAGCCACTAGTACTGAATCATGAAAATCTAACTCGACCCTGTCATAAATGGTTGCAATTACCATGTCCCAGAACCAAGCAGTCAAAGCATAACTCACAGTTCATAATGAAATACCTCAGAGCCAAATTCTCATGCTGCACGCAAGTAGATTCTTGTCATTGTAAATGTACCACTATGTAACTCATGACAATATTCACTGCTAGATCCTTAAGTGTGTGGAGAAAATATTGTACATACATAATTTGTTCCATATTATGTTTTAAAGGACTAGCATCATACATACATGTGGGCTGTACTACAAGGCAACAGAAAAGCATCCATTTGGAAAGATGTGAATGAGTGGCTGGGGTTTAGATTAGTATTTCCAAGGAGGCATTTACATAACAAATATGAATACATTGATTCATGTGAATAGTTGTGAATAATTAGCATGTAAACAATAATCTTTCTAGCTGTAACTGTTAAAGCTTTGAACAAGTATACATACAAAATACAGGATACAAAATTATTCAGGATAATCAAATCTACAACTGACTGCAGAGTCACAGAAGATCTCCCTTTACTGGGTGCCTGGCAGTAAAATGGCAGATTACATTCAATGTAAGTAAATGGAATAAGTGAAAAATTATTAAGTCCATATGAAGTACTGAGCTCTAACTTAGCTGATTCCACTCAAGAAAGGGATCTTACAGTCACCATGAATAGTTCTTTTGAAAAACTAAGTCACTAAACCTTCTCACCAGAAGGGGAAGATTCACTCTTGCACGACCGTTTTTTTAATCTTCTTCCTTAAGTCTCTGCTACTGAGCCTTTTTCAGATGTAGGCTACTGAATAAGAGGTAAGAGGAGTTCTTTGTGTGATATAGCCCAGCAGTTCTTATGCTCTTATCAACTTCTGTTAAAGTGGTTGTGTAATAGAAAGCATTAGATTTGAAATGAAAATATGAAGTGCTTGAGCCAGATTTGTAACTTTGTCAACATCCTAGTGGATGTTGTACCCCTATATAAACAGGGGGCATATTTTAAAGGCAGTAATAACAATTGTCTTACTGGATAATTAACTAATTATTACTACTGTGCAGTCATTGGATTTATATTAAGCCTTACTGAACAAAGGCTAGAACACAGAATATTTTGATGGTACCGTCTAAATTTGGAGATGTTTTTATTTGCTTCAGAGGAAGACAGCAAATGGTACACTATGGACTACCAATTATAAGCCAAACCCAAGCTTCTGAAAGCTTCTAAAACCTAATTTTGCTGAATTTTTGAAGATATTCAGATCCAGACCTGGGACTGTTTTATGGAACTAGAATAGATTTAAACTTCACAACAGTTTTATTTTCAAGTGCATGAGATGGAGATAAACTGGTGGCACAAAAAGCATTTCCAATAAATACAGTATGTGTGATGTGCCACAGTCTAGCTGTCCCTGGGCAAGAGTGCAAAATGGAAAAGAGAGAACAAGGAACCATACTTTCATCTGCACAAATGTGCAAGGACTGACGCCATTGCATTCTGCATGCAAAAATTAGTTGTGTTCTTTCAATGACAAGCACAACCTATGAATCATATATTTTTAACATTTTTACAGTTAAAACTGAACAAATATTATACTGTTTGGAATATGATTAAATCAATAGAAATTTGAATTGTTGTTTTCAGAGTTTACTTTCTTGCAGACCTGTTCTGCCAGGCCATCTTCATGGGCAGACTTCTTTGCTTACAGTCAGTTCACGTTTTGGGAGTTATCTTTGCAACCACAAGTATTAGAAATTTTTTTCAGTAGAAGCTTAGGCTCTGGAACACACTCATCTAGTAAGAGTGGGTGGATTCTGTCTGCAGAATTAGAAAAACAAATTTTGGTTGTAGATCAGGACTGTAATATTCAAAGTAAACATTTTATTTCTATTTAAATTACTGTTAAATTGAAACATACTAGTAATCACTACCTTTAACAATATAAATGTTAACTATGGGGACTTAAAATTCACATCTGTCTTTATCTCAGTTCAGGTAGGAGTTACCTTTCTGTTTTTTCACAGCATGAGTTTTTCAGAGCACTTTGCTCTGGAGTACAGGATGTTTATCACTGAATGCCAGACTTGTAGGAATTCATCTTCTCTTTATAGTCAGTCCTGATCTGGCTTTTTCACATCCCCTCTTTTTTATAGCCATTCATCACAATGCTAAATTACTTGTGCTTTTTTTTTCCCCAAATAATATCTCAAAAAATGCTGGAAGCAGCTATGTACTACATGCTGCCTATGTCTCTCTAGGACCATATTCATATTGTCATTTGATTACTTGTATTTCAAGACAGATTTTAGCAATTCATAGCTTTCAGCCAACTGGGTGTTAATACTATGAAGCAAACTTACGTGTATGACTGCTCATTAAATAGGAAGGGTGTTATCCGTTAGGCATTATATTTTTTACTGGATTATTTTTTCTCTTCAGCTGAATATTAAAATGAGATTTCTCAATATAAGCTATAGGATCAATCCAAGTTTGTCTGCTCCCTATTTCCTGAGAGTGTTAGATTACCATATAAATGTGGTTCCATTCACTCTTGTTCTGTTACTATATGTTGCTGTGTGTTTTCTGGCATATTCAGAACTCTTGCCTTCATCAAGGAGAGCTGAGCATCTTATTTACCATCAAGACCACAGCAGAGAAAATGCGAGCACCTTTGCAATGGTATTCCAGTTTAGGACAATCATATTTGATGAAAGCAAATCCCCCTTGTGCCAGAAGGCTAGGGAATGGATCACTAGGATTGGTGATTTAACTATTGTCAGTACCTTCAATAACAAAGGTGATGAGATTATACCTGCAAGCTATTGATTAGTTCCTCTGATTTTATCTGTATTTATAGACTGAATGAAATTCATTGAAACCTCCAGAGAATTATTTTCTAGATAGATTCTCGATATTACAACAAATGTTTGCAGGGCATATTTTTGCCTTTTGCCTAGAACTCTTGCATGAGGCTTTAGTTTATGTCGGGGCTGCAGAAAAAATGTTGGGAAAATGAAGGGGCAATCTGAATCCATGGTAATTCTCCAACCAGTTCTAGCCATGTGGAGTTTCATCTCCAGACTCTTGTCTGGGTTTGGGTAAAATCAGAATAGTTTTCAGGCACCACTGGGTGAAGGCTAAATTATAAATGGCACTGCCAGGGAAAAGAGGCCCTAGCAAACTTTTGTCAATCCCCTGTGCCAACCAGAGCCCCAAAACTGATTTATCATTATAGATCACACATTAAAAGGCAACTGAAAGATAGCCACCTATTCACTTATGTGCACTGACGGTGGCTGTAGCGTATAGGCAGCAATAGAAATGAACAAGCACTTTGTAGTGACTGTGAAACTCTGTTACTACAAGGCAAATATTAGCTTCAAAAAGAAAAGTGTTGTACTTGAAAAAGGTTCACTAACTCATTACTCCTCACAGGGAAGCTTTATCATGGTTCCAGCATGTACACATGTTCCCCACACCCCAGGGAGCCATCCTTTTTTAAGATTAAAAGTATTTTATTCCTTTTGTTTCTCACACTTTTCCACTAATTGAAGTAACATCAGTACCAAATCATTAGACATTCTTTTCAAGTTGATTTTAATCAAAATCACTGGGATCAGAATTAAGTTATTTGATTTTTAAGATTAACTTTGCAATCATTTCCGTGGGTATACTCCATTATCATTCCGCGTCAGCTATGCATTCATTACTTCCCCTTGGATCAGGTGCCAGTTTTTTCTTCTGTAGATATTTTTAGTCAGCAAATCTGATCCTGTCTTTGGTTTTACTAATTTTACATCAAAACGAGTCCATTGCCCTCTGTTCTGCCCTAGCAGGGTACAGAAACTTCAGAGGGAAATAACACATTTATTTTGTATAAAAAAATGGGCCGAGGAATTTAATTGAATTAGTCCTGATTTACTTAGGTACAATATAAGAACTGGGACTACTGGCTCTGCTCTTCCAGTGCTTTTGCATGTTTTAATATCCAAACAAAATGAGTATAAAATTTTAGCAGATTATATTTTCTCTCAATGCACAAGGATAGGAGGAATCAGGCTGATTATCCCAACTTGTATCCCAGTTCTCCATGAGTTGGTCAAATGGATTGTGCTTTTGCAAACCCACTCACAAAATCTCTGAGGTTTCAAAATGAGACATGTGGCAAAGGAAATGCACTTTTCCCCTTGTGCAGTTTGCAACTTAGGAGTATTTCATACAGTTCAACTGTGGTGCAATTCCTGAGCGAGAAAGAGTGTAGTCAACAGCATATTTTTACACTGAAATCAGAAACCGAGATTTCAAGGTTCTACTGTCGGTCTTAAAAAACCTCAGCAAAATGACCAGACAGCCACAGCTTCCTTGAGCATCCTCCCTTCTCTGCTGCTTTATATGGCCTCTCTGCCCTGACACTGCAGCTTGAAACAAACAAGACAGCAGCGCTGAGAACATTCCTTTGCAATGATTTTTAAATGTCACTCAGTTGATTTTATTCTACTGCTGTTGCTATTTTCTAACCCCCATTAGTATGCTAGCTGATGTACAAAACATAGATAAAGTCCCACTGTGCATCCCAAGCAATTTATATGTAGTCTAAAAGAGAGAATGTTATAATCCAGCCACATGAGTATTCGCCAGTACATGCTCATGTGCATCCACAGTGTTTATCTAATACTAGGCTGATACTGTGTGTTTACAGGGAGATGATGACCCTGGAGCTCAGCCCAAAATAGATGGACTGAGTTAGGTGCTGGATATGAACCGGCTCAGAGCTGCTCTATAAAAACTGCTTTCGTTCAACAGCTACATGTCAGGGGGTCCTCTCTCTCTGCCACAGGGCAYTGAGGATGAAAACAAAGGTTTCATACTGCCCTTTCCTGCTCTGATCTCATCCTAGTGCTCTAGAGCCTTCCTCTTCCTATATCCACTTGGGACCATTGTTGTGCTGACACACAAGATCTATTTCCCAGAAACTGAACTGTGTTTCATACAGACAGTGCTTGCCCCTCATGCTGCCCCCATGCAGGATACTCTCCTGAGTTTAATGGCATTTAAGTGTTTAATGATACTGGTGGAACAACTCTGGCACAACCCTGGCAGTCAGAGTTTCTGCTCTGTCTTCAGGAGGACAAACAGAAATACCTTCTTTATTCCCTGACTTCTGTTACACTTGTGCAGTAATGGAGAAAGGACCAAACCAGCAGATTTCTGTTTGTATAGGTAATGTCCAGTTGTATAAGTGACCAGCATTTCCTAACTGTGGAGTAGGAGTTACAAAACCAGTGTCCAGGGTGATTTCCTTTCCTTGCAACATAGCTCAGAATGAAAGACAAGAGAAATTTCTCTGTGTCAGATCAGCACATTTGGGTTTTTTTTTTTCTTTGTTTTTTAAGGCTAGTTTCCTCTAGGAGACATTGAGCTGTCTTGGTAAAGCTCTGTCTTAAATTGTGTTCTACAATTATGTATGCCCTTGTCTGCTTCAAGGCATGGGCCAAATACGGTACTTGGTGTTTTGGTTGGAATCCAGGTGAAATGTGACTGAACACAGAAGTGTCCAAGGTCTGTACCACTGAGCTGACTGCGTTAAGTGACAAAAGATGATGATTCTGACTGAAGTGTTCCTCCTGTCTCTGATCTGTAAGACTGGTTAGTTAGGAAGAAGGGTGGATTGAGCATCCTGCTTGTGGTATTTTGATTGTGGTATTTTGATTCAGTGACTCAGCCGGGACCCTTCTGTCCCCATGAAACTTCATAGGACAAGAATTCACTGCATGTTCTCAAGCCTTTCTCTTCTTCCTACAACCCATATATCCAAGAGAGAGTTGCATTGCAGGACAATCCTCATCCATTTCTTGCTTGGGACCCACAGACTGTTGCTTATCCCACATATGTAACTCAGCTGTGCTCCACTACTTTGCTGGAAAGAGGGAGAGCTGTAAGGGTGAAGGAGAGAGAACACAGCCTGTCGCTAGGTATTCCTTCCCTTCCCACTGCTGGAGTGAAAAGCCTCAACTTTGGGAAGGACAGTGAGCAGAGGAAGAGTAGAGGAAAACAAAGAACAAGGCTAACCTTTATAATGCAGGGCACAAGACCAATATTGAGTATATCATGGTGACATGATAGTTTGGGCTTCTGCTAATTTTGGTATCGCTTGGTTTTTTTCTTATACTTAGATTCACGATACTGCCATGGTAGAGAAGGCACACTGCATCTCTTCAACTGTTCTTTGCAGGAAGTACATTCCTAATTTTGCTACAACCAAGAACCGACTTTTTTCCACATTGGGTGGATGAAAGACTGACTCTGTTTTTTTCTGGAAGGAAGAAATGTTATGTGGGGATGCATGAGAACCATCAAAGACATTCCTTCCTCTGAATTGCCCTACCACAGCTTTTTCTGCTATTTTGCTCATCTTTGCCCAGCTGAGTAAAGGTAGAGGCAGCAGAGGGTCTCATGCCATTTCATGAATGCCTACAGTCTTTTTCTCCTGCTTAGGCAGCTATGGAAGGGAATGTATAGTTTTTACACAAGAGAAAATAGATTATACTTCAAGAGATCCTGAAAGGTAAGAAAACAAATGCCCTGTTTTTGAAGCAGAACATTCTGTCTCAACTAACTGGTAAAAAAATAAATCCTAAGTTTTACGTTCTTGTTAAAATGTTTATATTTATTACAAAAATCTACTTAGCGGTAAAGCATTCCTAACAACTCTAGACATCTCCCCTGTGGTATTTTTGCTGTTTACAAAGTAGGGTTAGTTTCTTTTTTGTTGTTCTGTGGTGTTGGCTAACTTCCCATCCTTTTAGGTAGACTGTTTCTCAAGCTGTGCTGCTCTTCTTCAGGGAAATGAGCTGCAAGGTGTGCTTATGTGCATGATGATTTGTTGAAAAGAATTTTTTCAATCCCTGGGCAAATTATTGCTTTTGTTATTCTTCCAGCTGTGTTGTCTTTTGTGTGTTGCTAAAGAGAGTGACAGGATTGCTAAGAAATTACTGTAGAACTGGTAAACCCTGGATACGCACAATCAAAACAATTCCTTGTTATCTGTAGAGTTCAACTGATTGAAAAATAAAAAGAGCAAACATACTAAAATATTCTGTTAAACCTAGAGTCTCTAGGTACTGTACAGTATTACAAATCCACAGAACAGCAAGGCAGGCATGAGATGTGAAATTAAAGATGAGGGAGGAGCTGCCTGTGCATTGAAGGGAACATATATCCCACCCCACCAAAGTACAACCATTAGTTAAAGGCAGAGTGGATCTTGAACTAAAACCTAGAATATAAAATCTCTTCCTTAACTCCTACCTTGGTATGCACATTAAACACTTCCTGCTAGGAAGCTGTAGTCTGTAAATGGAGAGAAGAGATTCCTGACGGACTTCCCTTCCCTGTTCCATTTTGGGTAACTTCTGCCTTCAGGACTCAGCAATCAATTGCTGTGCTACCTCTAGATTTCTTTTGTGTATGATCACTACATGGAGACAGACACCCAAATAATAGGTCATGTTCTGAGCAAGTTATATGGACTTCTGCATCACACTGGGCTACCAACATGTTGCTTCCTCGAATCACTGGTAAGAATGCAGTGAAAGCCAGAATGCAGTTGTTAAGCTGGTGGCCTCAGAATTTCCTACTGGTGTTGGTACTTTATTGAGAAATGTATGCTGCACAAATGACAAATTTTGCTTTTAAAGGGGGGTTTCTTTTCTAAGTACACTTAACTTTATGCGTGCTGTGGGCTTGGCCTTACACTCCTTTGGCACAAAACTGTAACTACTGTGGATGTCACTTGCTCTATTGGCCTACAGGATCAGTCCAAATGTGTTTAACTATCATCCCTGCTTACGTATAATATTAATTCTGTCAGTAAAGGTAATCAGATATGCCAAATAATTTGTGATTAAGAAGGGATTGGTCTAACACTTTTATGCATTTGCTTTGATGTTGAAAAACATCCATGACTAGAAATGCCTCAGCTAAGTCTTCCTTTACTGAAGACAAAATGGCTGAAGACGTTTGCTTACTGCCAGCTACCTTTTACATTTAGACTTATAATGTTCTAGGTGGACTACTCAGATTTAGATGCTGTTGCAACTGAGGTAAGCATGAATACCAATTTACTAACAAAAAAGCTTAGTTTATTAAAGAAAACATCATCATCTTGAGCTGTTTGAGCAGTGGACACTCTTGCTTGTTTTCTGGGTCTTTCACTTTATACCAGTAAAATCATTAGGAAAATGTTTGTTATTGACATTTAAAGAAACAGGTTAAAAGCTGGCTTATTTGCTTCATCTACTTCTTTATAAACCAATGGTTTAGGGAGTTAAGCATATTAAGATGTAAGGCAATATAATTTATGTCAATCCTATGTAGGTCAGTTTTCAATAAATAGAACTCATTTAAACATTTTTCTCTAAATTGCATAAAAATGGAAGCAGAGAGAGCTCAGGACTTCCCAATAACATAGTTAAAACTGAATTTTACTATTCCAAAGGTGAGAGCCATGGCCTAGAGAGTTTCTAGCTCCATGAGCTCAGGAAAGAGCTATGGACAGCTTTTTCTGTGGAGAGCACCTGCTGTTCTTGCTGTTGCTCTGCTAAACTTTAGCCGGTGACAGCAGCAGCAGCAGCAGCCATAAGGGCTTTCCAGAGCTTTAGCGCAGCCAAGGCAATAGTGGTGCTATGGATATTCCGCTGCTGCCTATGTATAGCCTTAGAAAACTGCCTCGTTTCTTTATGGAAAGCAGTCCTCTAAAGAAGTTTTTGTGCATTGTGTCCAAACTTAGCTTATTTGCTACAAATACACATGGCAGTGATGGGTAATGCAGGTGATGCAGCAGCTTTCAGCTATGTGCTATGCCATCTGATACTAGAAAAGGAAGTATCAAACCTGTCTCTTCTTCAGTGCCTTAACCCTACCTCTACAGCAGCATAAAACATAAAAGTTGTATTTCCCAATCTTCTTTTCACTGCAAAGAAGTCATTCTTACTGATTTGGAGGCTTTAAGCTTTGACATCTTAAATGTCTGAGATGGGTATGTTTTGGGTAAAGAGTAAACTATTTGGGTTCAGGTGCTATAAACATGTGATTGAAAACGAAATTGTCTTAGTTCGGTCCATTAAGGCTGGATTTATAACTGGCACCCTTCCTGTAAAACTCAATTTGTTACAATTTTTAATATTGATTTGATACTACAAGTGGATATACTAGCGGTAATTAAGTGTAATGGGGCTTTAATACATCCAGAATATCTTCAAAGGAGGCTAGTGAATATTAATCACATCTCAATCCATTTAACAAATTGCTAAGGGGAATCCACTATATAATTACAGTAACTGGAGAAAGTAAGGGGGAATTTTTGAGCCTACTGTACCGTGAAGAAAGGATAAAAATGTCAAACACCTGTGACCATATCTTTAGCTGACATAAATTACGTAATTTCTTTTTTTTTTCCAGCATCACATCTTTATTAATTGTGTAAATGCATAACAGAATGATGGACTCAATTCTCCTGGGACCTTACACTTTCAATTACTATAATCTTATAGCTGCTTCTTTCTAAGGATTTGTAAAATGGATTTGAATATCAGTAACATTACCTACTGCTCTTTTGAAAGTAGTTTCAAAATAGTTAAGGCTACCTTATGTTTCAGGAAAGTGATTATACCTGTTTCTGATATTACATTTTAATTACATAATATTACACATTTTGTTCTATACGATGTGGCCATCTTAATACTATACTATTGGTTATTTTAATATGCAGATGAATGCTTGTTTACTCTAATTCTGATTTCAGRGCTGTTTTGTCCTCCTAAAAATGAAGATCTGACCTATAAGGTATGAAGGGTTTGACACCATTTGTTTATATAGGATACTAATACATGGTTCAGCATAAGGCTGACTCTGAAGCTAAAAGAATCTTTAAAATAAAGTTCAGAACTAAGTGTATAAAATGCTTTAAAATTTAAACTTTAAAACAAAAATAAAACCACTTTCGTTTCTTTCCTTAACAGACTATCACTTCCACTTTCAAATTGTGATATTTCCAGTGGCCACCCTTCATACTGTCACTCAACAAGAGGAGCTAAATGGTGCCACAGATTTTAGGATCCCTAGTGATACAAACAGGAATGCCATTTAACAAACTTTAAAATCAACTCCTAATGTAAGCAGACATATTACTGAATGGTTTATATGAAAAATGGACTATAAATAGTAATAGAATTTCTTACCAGAAGTACTAGAGCTCCCTTATAAATACTATAAATGCTTCCTGTATGAGAATACGTGCAGCTAACCTTAAACAACAAGATGACTGTATATAGTAATTTTTAAGTAATTTATTTTGGAGGTTCAAGCACTCAAAAAATTACTAAAAGCTAGAATTATGCTTGTAAATGAGATTTTAATTCTGCCTTCTTACATGTGGGAATTGACATACATTGATGTCAAGGGGCTGCAGTTTCATTCACAGCCTTTATTTATCAAATACTTCTCTGCAGTACAGAAATAAATTTTCATATAGGCTAAGGTAATTTCATTTGTACAGAGATATTCAGGACCATAGTTCAGCTCATCATATAAGATATAGCAAGGCAAGTGAACCTATAGAATGCCAAAGAAGTGTCAGAAAATTAATAGAAAAAATGTATTGCAAAGTAATAAAGGGAATGTAAAGATATTGTTCGTTACTTTTAACTAAACTTCTAAAGAATTTTCAGAAGACCATCAAAAGGCAATTCTGAAAGGCAAAATTAATTCCAGATTTCCATTCCTCTTTGTGAAGAAGCAGCAGAGCTCTTGAAAGGTTAGAAAAAATTGTGTAATAAAAATACCTGTTCTTTCCCAAATTCAACTCTGAAAAAAACGCATGCCATTTTTCCTTAAAATTTCCTTAAAAATTTTCCTTAAAATTTCCTTAAAAAATCAGAAATACCACGAGAAGCAAGAACACTGCCTTAGCAATTATCCATAAAGACATCAGGATAATTTACCAGGGAGGAAACTGTAATGCATCATGGGAGATGCAGTCCAGGCTAGGAGTCCAGTTCTCTAAGAATAATGAAAACATGCAGAACCCCAATCCCATGTCCCGTTAGGCATCCACACAGCTATGGAAGACAGGTGAATCTCAAAACAGGCAGAAGCTAATCTTTCTCATCAACTTGTTAATCCAAAGTACTCTACAGATATCTGCTATCTTATCAACAAATTGATTATTTAATTTTCCAGGTGGAATATTGAAAAGTGGAAACTAGAATTTCCATTAAATCACACGCATTATTATTAACAGTCTTTATCCTAGTTTCAAATTCATATTATATTAAAACCAGATAAAGTTAAAAGACTTATCTGTAATTTATACTACTGGAAGATCAGAACCAGGTACTGCATTTTACTGTAGATAATATGCCTCTGTACAAATATAATGTATGCACATATACATATTTTGAATCCATTAATGAATTCAAATTTTTATGATCTTGTCCTATCAATACCTGCATAATGCAGGTCAATAGTTATGATGTCAATAGTTATATAGATACAAAATATGTCTTTCCAATTCAATTTAAAATCCAATTTGAAATCACAGGACACTAGTTATTATAAAATTATGCAYTAAAATGTTTTGTTTAAAACACATGTAAATAAAAGTTAAGTCTCTAGAATCTTTAAGGGCCAAAATTGTGAGGAATGGGTTTTTTTCATTATATTACTTAGTGGTTTATTTACTAACAGAAAAATCCTTAAGTTTTTACTGAGAAAAGAAAGAAAAATTATAATATCCTATCAGCTATGCAGCTGTATACAATCCACAAAGATACAGATAGAAGCTTACAAAATTCTTTGATGATTTTCTAAGATAAGTTAATATCAACGAGATATATTAAAAAAGGACTCAGTTCTGTTCATTCAAGCCTGTCCTGGGATCATACAAGTTATATTAGTAAACATATATTGCATCAGAAAAAGCACTGCTTTATGGCTTTGTTTAATTAAAATGGAAAATAAAAAAACTGGGACAGGATAACTTTATACCAGATTAAAGAACTGCTGAGGAGCCTTTTTATACTTTGACAAAACCAGATGAAATTTAGTATTTCAAAATTGTTCTGTGATATAATTGATTTTATTAACTCTGGAATAATTTTGAGAATCTGCTATTAATGAATATTAAATTAAAACCTTAATGCTCAACTTAACTGACATGATCTCTCTCTGCAAAGTCATAACATGAAGCCTGCATATCACAGAGAGTATTTGCTGTAAAAAAATAAAGTAAGGGTAGGATATTCCAAAAATAGCAACTAGTCCAATGCTGTATGTCCATCAAGGAGGAGAACAGTTTATAAAAATTCTTCCCTCACAAATTCTTTTGCTAGCTATAGTAGCTATAATAAATGAAGAGTTCATGTGAAATGCCCAAGGCCACACTTTGGTTAAGAGCTAAGAGCTACATCATCTTTATGGAGGTGAGACCTGAGAGCAAGGTTTTTGCTGTAGAACAAAAAGGAATTGTATTTTTTCTTAAGTGGACTATTCATTGACAGAAGAGCACTACTTAGACAAAGAAGTAACCATAGAGAACAGACAGTGTATTTTTAAGGAAACTGTAATATAAATACATTAGAATGTATTGTTGCATCCTACCTTGTACACAATGATAGGAATATCAATGACAATATAGATAAGGTCTCCTAGTGCCAGACTGGCTATCAGTGCATTCGGGCCATTCCTCATACACTTGTTCTGGTAAATGATCCTCAGCAGAGTTGCATTCCCAACCATTCCAACGATGAAAATAGCACAAGATACCACCGTGTTAATGTATTTAAAAGTTTCAGCAATCTTAGTCTGCTGGGAGCAATTGACAGTTTGGTTGGACACCAGGGGCTGTCTGGTGGTGAGGAGTATGCTGGATTCGATCCCTGAGAAAGTGGAAAGGTAGTTTCCCAAGTCACTCTGATTGGCAGCATATCTGTCAGAGCTGTCACTGAGGACAAATCCTGGAACCAGCAGCAGCAAGGAAACTCTTAAACACAAGGCTTCCATCCTGAAGTCCCCAAAGAGCAAATTCAGTGAGACAGGGTTTTTTCAGTGTTTCAGTGAGATACCTCTCACTTCTTCACCTGCAGAGAGAAACAATAAGCAAAAACAAAAAAGAAGAAAGAAACTCAGAATCAATACAACAGGTAGACTAACACACTGTGTTTCTCACTTAGGAAGGGTATTTGAATGTACAGTCTTTACAGCACATATGTATAAACACCTGTTTATAATCACTGCTACTCTGAAATCTACATTACCCACATTAACTGTCTGGCAAAAGGCAAACACCAAAAATTCCATAAGTAATTGATAACTTATACAAATGAGATCCTGCAAAACTCTTTTAGTTTGAGACAGAATWTGTATATGAATGGAAAAAATACAGTGGGTAAAGTTCTGTTTTAAAATATAGTCTTACAAGAAAAGTGTACCAGCAAAGAGACGCCTTGGAGACTGCTGAATGATATTTTAGCCAAAATAAAAAGTTATTATTCTTTCTTTGAAAAAGTAAGGTAACAGCACTGCATTAATAATTAAAGGTAGTAAATTTGTTAATTTTCTGAGTATTTTTGGTATATTGCAACAATATATCAAAACTGTTGGCTTTATATTATTTTTCTCTGACTTTATAATTACCTGGATTTCAAATGAAGACTGAAAATACATGCACTTCAAATCAAATTTTGGACCAGATCCGAAGTCCCTAAATATTAGGAGGAAGACTTTTATAGTCTCAGGGTAGACCTCTGGCCAGGAAAAGCCCTTCAAACTTTGTGTCATTTGGTTCCTGAATGTCATTGCAACTCATGTTCAGTACTTAGCCACAGTGAAGTTAATTATAAAAATTTAAGCTCTTTTAAAGATAAAAAATACTTAGTTTAGTATTCTAAGCAACAGCTCATGACATTTCCAGATAGGAATGGAAGCACCATAGCGTTCCGTCCCAGTGAGTACAACTGCCTATGTGTAACCACCAGAGCTGGCTCCCTGCCACAGGGGGTATAGATACTACACCTCCAGTGAAACCAAGGAGGCCACTCCAGTCCATTTCCTTGAAGCCTCAGTTTAATTTAAGATAAAGATTTTTTTACATGGCTTGTATCTGCAATACAAGACAAAGTGCTGCAGTGTTGCCAAAAGAAGAGTAGAAAGTAAAGTATTTATAACTTTCTGATTTCTAGGGACTCACATGAACGATTTGGGAGGATCCTTTTAAATAAAGGAATCCTAATTTCATTCCCTATAGGGCCATTAAGTCAGAGTTAATAGCAAGAAATTTACTAGAGAAAGAAAGAGGGAGACAGTTTACTGGTAGGACTTCTGGATGCAGCCACAGTATAAATATTTACTACTATTACCCTCTTCTGTTGTGTGTGGTCTGTAGAATTGTGTGTGTACCTATATACAGCAGCAAATGCAATGTTAACCTGAGTATTCCTGTCTGGCATGTAGAGTGCTATCCCTCACAGACCAGGGATCCACGTTTACGGTCTTTTATATTGGTGTATTTGAGATGAGGATCTGGCCAACTGTGAGTTCCTATGCACTTGATTTTAAAGTTTAATATACTAAACAGTAAATCCTTCTTACTAAATGCCGGTTACGATGGTATCTCAGGGCACTTAACAACAGTTTGCATGATGTAAGTGCTTTCACTTTAGGTTTCTAAATCATATTAGAAACAACAGACCTATTTGACTGTAACTCTTTTCAGGCAAGTATTAATACTGTTATTATTTACTATGACTATGGTTCCCCAATTTACAAATGGAAAAACTGCACCACTAATAATTTAAATGACTTTCCCAAGTTCATACTTGCCCAAGTAAATGTGATACAGCTACGAACAGAACCCACAGCCCTATGCTTTAGTGGTTATATTTGTATCCTCCTTATTTAATGATGTTTTCTTGTGAAAATTTGATTGATGTATCATATGAACATGGTGGTAGCATGGCAGTCATGCAGCCAGCATGCAAAGCTAGGAACAAAATTGCCAGTTACTATCTCTTCCCTCTCCCGGAAGAAACTTTTCCATAAGAAGCAAAACTAGAAAATTTTTAATATAATAATTTCTAAGAATATTTTCTTACCGATTCCTGACAGTCCTTCATTTCTCTGTGCATATTTTCAAAGTATTTATGTTGTTACAGAATATAACATGCAAACTGCCTCATATAAGTAACATACTAGCATCTGTAATAACTTTTTGTAATAACGTAATCTAGTATTCTCCTTCACATGTAATCTGAATACCTGGAGCGTGTGAGGTTGTTGTGTTCATCTGGAGGCCACATGCATGTGCTGTGCCTGTTCTCCCACAGCACTGCAGAAGTAGCCGCAGATGCAGAGAGCAAAACTCCTAACTGGGCTGGGGTATCAAGCCAGAAAAATTCCCATGCCGAGATTCACAAGAAGAGACCATACTATTGGAAATGAAATTGTTCAAAGTATTAAAGACGAGCTAAAACGTTACAGTGATTAATCTGCCCAAAAGGCAGCTGAGATGTGACCAGGAGCAAATAAACTTAACCAGGACACGAAAGCACTGAAAGAAAGACTGCCGACAAGACGAATTTCTCTTGGTTGTCTCCGACGCCAGCACAGACAGTGAGCGCTCTTTGCTGCTGGGGTAATTGCCTTCTATTTCTTCCTCTAGCACAAAAGAAAACATTCTCCGCTTGTAACACTATCAAAAGATCAATTCCAACGTGCACTTGGCAAATCAGTGCTACCTCCCCTGCAGCCTATACAGAGCAGCTGACAAGATCTATATATTGTTAAAGTTTATTTAATAATAGTTATCCCAAGCTGCCTTGTGCCTGTCCCTTGTTCTCGCTCTCCCTCTCTCGCACCCACCCCCCCACCCACGCACGGGCACACGCACACGCACGCAGAGGTGCACCATCGTCACCTAATCATTCTCTGGAGCGTTATCGAGCAGTGCTGAAAGCGTCCCGCGGCTCTGGGCCGGGCTCTCCCCGGGAAGGGGCAGTGGCTCCAGCCCGGCTCCGCCAGCCGGAGACCGCGCACTCACCCCCGGCGCGCGTCCTCCGCCGGGCTCACGCTCACCCTCATGCTGCCGCTGCTGCTGAGAATCTCCTCTGAGTGGCTTTTCCTGGGATAGTCTTACCAGATCCTCCTGCCTGCGTCTGACTGGGTGGGACTGAAAATCTCCACCTCCGCGAAATCAGTAAAAGAAAGAGACAGACTGAAGAAGTCAGAGCGTCCCCTCTCTTCTGCCCCCTCCCCCAATTAAAACAAACCTCCAGCCCAAACTGAGCCCCTGCCAATGTTAAACACAAAGACTGCCTCGCGGGCACAGGGGAACACTGAGCTCTTTAACCGTTTCCTCGCTGAAATTGAGCTGAGCTACTTCGCTGGACTCATCTAAGCAACAGCCTTGGGAATCCACTACTATAGCTGCTTGCTAATAGCACATAGGGTTCTCAGAAAGGTTGTGTATCTGATCGAACCAGACGACATAGGAGCCATGAGCAGAGCGGGGAAAAAAATGTCATGATGAAATATACAGCTTTTGCTTTGCATTTTCCCCGGGTTTGGCCAGGATTATAATATGTTTCCAAGACAATCAGTAAAACTCGATGTGTAAGAGTTTCAAAAATGCTGGATCCATAAACAGTGACTGTTCCTGGGTGAAAATTTCTGTGGCCCATCCAGGACACACCTTGTTAATACCTTTTCGTTTTCAAGACCAAAAATGCATTTACAAAGATAGTAAAAGTGTAGCATTTTTTGGCATTCCTATGTTTCCTAATACTGTTCTGTCAAGGTAGTCGTACAAAAAAACTTGCGCAGAAAAAGTGGGAAGTTCTCTTATAGCTAATAATCTTTTCTCGCGATGAAAAAATACCAGTATATCAGAGGGAGGAGCTTGTAGTAGAAACAGTTTCAAAATCCCTTCATGCTAGCAAGTTCAAGAAATTTTGAGTCCCTTGTTGAATCATTTCAGGATCCTCATTTCATGGCAAGTTTCCATCTGGCAGTACCACAGAATTATTTTCTAAATATATATGGGCTTCTTTTGAATACAAAAAGGCAGTCTTCCTGAATATGATATAAAAATACATGGTCCTAAAAGAATAAAAACAGACTGAAAAGAACAACAGAAAATGTGATGCTAGTGGCCTGCAGAATTAAAATATCTGCCACTAAATCATGTAAGAAATTGTTTTGAACTTTATGAGTTTTGCATAGTTAAAAGAATGTTTCTGTAGACATTAYTTTAAATCATCTGATAAATCTTGAACAGGAAAAACCAGCATCTGGATCGGCTGGAATAGCAATACTTTATTTCTTCTAGAAAGTCATCTCAGTTAAATGATGTGTCAAAACACAAGATCTTTGAAGGAACATAAGTGTTCAGGCTGAGAATCACAAGAAGCCTACTGTTTGCAAATCAGGTAGAAAAGTTTAATTCAAAATCTCAAGTTGCCCTGAAGTTGAATAAATGCTGATAAGTCACTAAATTGTCCATATATTAGTAAAAGTTATTTTAAATTCTTTACAATTTGGTCATAGATGCATAGTATTAATGATTTGCTTTGTCAAGAATCATCTGTATGATAACTTGTTGGAAAAACTGTTGAAGAGCTAGAAAGGGTGTACTTGAAGATCATGTGCACTTTGTGGAGTGCTTTATCGAATGCAATTCTTAAATCTCTTATATGTTCTCTAAACATTCTTAGCACCCTGTTGCTTTCCTAGGATCATTTGACCTTTATGTCTAAACAACTAGAGTTGTTAAAAAAAAAAGAAATTTATATTTCTGATCTCATTCAAACACACATTTGTCCTTCCAATTCCTAATTCCATTAATTTGGAAGGTTTACATCATATATTCAGACACTGCCATGCATAATTATATTTACTATTAAATGAAATAATCAAATTTACTAATGCTGTTAAAGATCTATTTCAAAATATGAAAAAAGAGAGCTCTTTATTACCATTGTGAATGCTTCTATTATTGCCAACCCACATAGGTAGTATTAGTTATTAGAAATTACTGAATTGCTCAGTTCTGTGTTCTTTGTTATTATTATTGTTACTTATTTATTAATTGGACCTTTGTTCTGTCTTTAATCTTTKAGGTGTCTAAAACTGAGTTGAATTCTTTCTTAAACTAAGTTAAATTCAAAAGTTCTATTTAATTGTTCCTGCTAGGTTTTTTTTTACTGTGTTCAGGAAAGTAACATGGAAAAGGAAGTTATCATATATGAATTATCCAAAAACCACAGTTGCAAATGCAGTTGACCTCAGCTACTAAGAAAAGTGATAAAATACAGTTCTTTACACCAAGATATTTTTAGCTATTAGAGACACTTTCACCATCATTGTAGGTCTGCTATCCTGTGCATGCATTCTTTTATGGAAGAGTTCTTGACTGAGGACTCTCTCTTCCAGATTCAGTGCAGTGAAAGTGTTTCCTCTGACCTCTTCTGTTCTGTGTCTTCAACAAACTACTTAGCTTGTCTTGCACAACTTCAAAGATTCAGACTAAGGGAAACATATTAGTCTCGTTACAAAATAACGCATTATACTTCACTTTTAAGGATACCTGGGTTTTGCAGCTGGAGTCATGCTTCAAGAAGACAATCTCAGCATTTTGTAAAGCTATTAGTTTTCCTGAAGCCTTCAGGTATTAGAAAGAAATATTTTATTGCAAGTGTTACTAGCCTAATGAAACTAAAGCTGCAGTGCCTTTTATACAACTACCTCAGAGGCAATAAAAGAGGATCTTTAGTTATGTTTGGAGGAGTTAGTTTTATTTGATTGAAATGAATGTTTAGCGAAGGTATTACCTGTTAAGCCACTTATCTCCTCAGATTTGGTATGAAGTAGGAACGTATGTTCATCAGCTCATGGAGTCCTAAATTGCATTTCTGAGATTCAAAAGACCAAAATCAAAACCAGATATTGTCTATAATTGGCATTTTCATAAGCAGTCAGTTGATGTGTTTATAATCTGTAGCATTTTCAGAAAATCAGAAGAATTATTCATGGCAAAGTATGTAAATATCTAATTATTTTGCTTTCTTTCACTTGATTTCTGATATAATTTTTGTTCCCTCAAGAAACAATACAAAATATTATGTTAGGAGCCACTTGGTTAACTTGGAAAAATGAACCTAGATACTTTGGTCAAAATACTGGATAACTGTTTCACTTTGAATTCAGTATGTAGATCTAGTGAATAATTTTCCTTTTTATTTCTGAAATAAAAAGGAACTCAGCAAATCCAAAACTTTTCATAGAAACATGCTAGTTTGAAAAATATTTGGTGGGCAGGTTTCTCAACTTCTACTAACCCTGGTTCAGTCAGAAGTTGCACCTCATTGGAAAAAAAAAAAGAAGAATCCAAACCATAGACAGTATTTCTATCCTGTGTAGGTTTTCTGTTCTTCCACACGAGATGCACTTACACAGCGGCTTTAGAATAATTCCGTTAAAAAGAGTACCTACCAGAAAATGTAAATTCATTGAAACTCAGGGCCTGTTATTTCCAGTGATCATTGAACTATTTATTTGCTTCTATTACATAACATTTCTGTTTCCCAGTAGCTGCTTTATTTAAATTGTATCTCTAGTAATGGCATATCTGTAACTCTCTTTATGTGCTTAGCACAAATAAATCCTCTTTCTGGCAAGAGTATCTTGCTCCTCCCTCCCTCTTTCCTCTCTCCTTTTCTCCCTCCATCTCTCTTTTACCCCTTCTCTGTCTCTCTCTTTTGTTTCCTTCATGTTGCTAGAAATTTTTGGCAATTTACAATATGAATTTATAATTCAAGAATTATAGGGAGAATACTTTTATATTAGTTTATTCTAATAATTGGAAAGGTATTTGTATTAGAACCACTGAAATATTCCTGCCTATGGTAAGTTGAAACCTGAAGCTGTGGTGGAATCAAAAGAGAAAAAGGATTGAAGTTTAAAGGACAAAATAGACCATGGTGCCAAACAATTCATATAGGAACAACTGCAGGAGCTATTGCACCCCAAATGGGAATAATAGTCAGGAACTGTGGATTGGGTATATATAAATTTTGCAGAATCATGGTAGAAAAGTTTTAGTAAGAAGTGAGGTTGCTGGACCTTTAGTGTGCAGATTGGAGACGTAGTAACATGTATTGTTAATTCCCTTCAATTACTGAGCATTTTAGCTTCTTCTGGGGAGCCTCTACTGTGTTAAATGCAATAGACTAAGAACATTTCAGGAAAGATTCAATGGGAGAGGTAATGTTGTTGGTCTCCGTTTCCATAGATGGAAACCCTAATTTTCAAGCTCTTGTTCCATAGGACCTGATGGGAATGCACCCATGAGTGCTGAGGGAGTTGGCCAATGTCATTGCGAGGCTACTCATGAAAAGGCTACTCATGGAAAGGAGTTGGCAGAGAAGGACCTGGGTTTCCTGGTGGACAACAAGTTGCCCATGAGCCAGCAATGTGCTCTCGCAGCAAAGGAGGCCAATGGGATCTGCAGCTGCATTAAGCAGAGTATTGCCAGCAGGTCAAGGGAGGTGAACCCACATCTCTACTCAGCACTAATGAGCACTGGAGTGCTGTGTCAAGACAGACATGGACATACTGGAGTGAGTCGAGCAAGGGGCTACGAAGATCATTAAGGGACTGGAGCATCTGTCATATGAGGAAAGGCTGAGAGAGCTGAGGCTGTTCAGGCTCAAGAAGAGAAGGTGCAGGCAGGATCTTATCAATGTATATAAATACCTGGTGGAAGGCAGTAAGGAAGACAGAACAAGACTCTTCTCAGTGGTGCTCAGTGACAGAACAGGAGGCAATGGGCACAAACTGAAATACAAGAAATTCAATTTAAACATAGGAAAAAACATTTTCACTATAAGGATGATCAAACAGTGGAACAGATTGCCCAGAGAGGTTGGAGAGTCTCCATCTGTGGAGATATTCAAAACCCAACTGCTCAGTCCTGAGCAACCTGCTCTAGGTGACCCTGCTCTGAGCGGGGGGGGTGGACTAGATGATTTCCAAAGGTCCCTTCCAATCTCAGTGGCTCTGCAATTCTGGGATTCTGTGATTCAGATGAAACTTCCATTATGTCAAGAGTATTTTGACTTGAGCTTTAGAATTATAGTGTTCAAAATACTTTGAGTTATACTGTTTCTATTGGAAAATGGTGTGGTATTGGATTGAGCGTGAACTACACTAAAAAGAGTACTTGTAAATTAGTATTCTGTGGCAAGTTGGATATTGTCCAAAAGAATAATGTGTGATGTTTATTGAAATATTTAGCAAAGAGTGTATTTTTTAAACATTAGCTCTATAAAGAAATTATTTTTTTTCTTCTTCTCTTCTGAGGCCAAGACAGCAAAGCAATTGACTGTAGAGAGCATTTGGGGATCTTCACCTGCTCTCATTCTTCGTCCCCATTGTTTCAGGCAACCTGAAACTAGCTGCGAGCTAAGGGAGTTMAAGGAACCTGCTCCAAAAAGACCGGTCTTTAATGGTAATAGATAAAAAGATTTTTACATAAAACCCGAAATATGCAGTAAAAATGTATACATAAAGAACAATGAAGTAGAGATATCTCACAGAAGATGCCTGTTACATAATCGTGCAATGAGTGAAATTATGCAGAGTGGTTATATGCATACTAAAGAAAAAAATGGAAGAAGGAAGAACAGATATAAAGACAAATTAAAATTTGATTTAAAGAACACTAAGAGGAAGAGATGAGAAAATCTTTCATAACTTACATTAGTTCACAAAAGTAAGTTTCAATCTGCATTTGCAGATGGGAGCCTGTGCAGAACACACATTCTGTGATAGAGGAATGCTGTTCTGCTGCCAGATGCTTCTTTTATTATATTAAGCACTAATAAAATTATCTAGATAAGATAGTGAGATATTAGAATGCCATTTTATCTTAATCTAAATAAGGTTAAAATTATTTCTATTGGCTACTCTGCAGTGAAGCTGTTTTTCATGGAAAACCCTGATCATCTCACTTATTTCTAATGTTTCTAAGTTATCTAATTTTTTGTTAGTCTAACTAAAGCTATGTTGAAAGAAGCTGCTTGTACATTTACTTTGATACAGTAGACTCCCGTTCTTATATTATTCAGAGTCTAATGATTAGCATATACTATTCCAAATATTATCTTACCGTAAGTGATACATGTAGGCCTATTTACAGACTTACCATTAAGTGATAGATCTACAAACTCCTGCATGTTTTTATAGATGCAAGGAATGCTCTGCAACTCAATTTTAGGATAAAGACTTTTCAAACGATCAAGGTTTCTGGAAAAGGTTGCACCATTCCTTTCTGCTATCTAGAAAAACATTCTTTATTGGAAACCAAAGCACACATTTAGGTAGCTAGGATAGCATTAAGACAGTGTAAATAGAAAAATCTAGGTTTGTAATACTTGAGAAAGAAGGAGCAGACAGCTCTTTAGGATTTGGTGATAAAACTCTTCCAACCATCCAAGAATGATCCTTCTATTTTTATGTTTATGCATGTGGAGTATTCTGTTTGTTTGTTTTAACAGTACAGCTGGCTCTATCCCATGTTTAGAGGGGCTGGGTTAAGATATGATTGGATTCATGGGTATAGGATTGGCATGATGTGCCGTCATGTGTTGTCACGGCCTTTGTATAAGGCAAATGAGCACCTAAATTGTGATACTTATAACTGATTAAAGGAGATAGCGATAGTTTTTATTAAGCAAGTTACCTTTATTACCTTGCTGTGACATGGACTTCCATTGCAATGACTTTCACCCTCTTTTACGTAGATGAGAAAAACCAAGCATGAATGTTATTATGTCAAGAGACAAATGAAAGTCCTTACGCTAAGGCCTCAAGTTAGTTCCTTGCAGTTGGTTCCTAAATACCTGTTTTGTGGGGTTTTTTTTACTTCATTCAGTAAAGAAATATCAGTAATCTCATGAAAAAAATCCAGGATAATAATCATGCTAAACTTTTTTATTAGACCAAGTCCAGSATTTTCTGCATGACTGATAATAAACCTACCATAATCGGAACTTCCTAACAGTCATATACAGATCCACAATGAATAATAACATATTGGTGTTACGGACCTATTTTGAAATCCTGTGTTTTGATCAGAGACATAATTCAGAATTATATTTTGGTTGTTTTCCATAAAAATACCATAGATTGATTTAACAGAATCCAATCTCACAAAAATCTCTCTTACAATGAAAGTGCCATGGGACCCATTTTATCATTGGGAATTGTTGTGTGTTTCTTGAAGTTAAACACTATGTGGAAGAAGTGCTTTTACTGGTACTTGGCTGTGTTAATACAATTCAGTGATACTAAGTTTCAGAATTGTCAAGAAATCTGAAATTGTCTTGAGGATTCAGAGGGTTGGGAGCTAACTAACCTTGGCCTCTTCATTCCTTTTCCATCCCAGCTTGTTCATAGAGAGCCTTATCTCTTTTGCTGTATTCTTTCTGATAAGAACTACTCATATCTTCTGCATATGCCTGGTACGCATCGAACGCTGACAACAGTGTTCATCAGCCATCTTCTACTGATCCTTGTCCTACCCACTGTTGATGATCTATTGTATTTTCTCACACAGCTGGTAGTGTGCCCATTTCTTCATACACGAAACACTAAATGGATGAATTTTGCTAGTTTACCTTTAATCCCAGTCACAGTGATGGGATTTCGTGTGGCAAGGACAGACAGACAAGCAAACCAGGAGAATGTCAAGCTTCTGGCTGGCAAGGCCCCTGCCTTGCTGTCTATGGTATCCCCTTGGCTGCTGGCTCCCCAGCTCTGAGGGAGCAGCCGGCCCTTGCTGCTCCCTGACAGAGGGAGGGCATGCTGGAAAGAAAACAGGGAGTGATTTTATGTGTCTTAGTCCAAGTATCCTAGACAAAAGATCCAACTCAGTTCTGCTATCTTTGGACAGAAATATTTCTTTCTCTGGTGATAGCAATCTTACTTTGGCTTATAAAATAACTTGAAACTGAGCTGATTTCTATGTGTCAAACTACTGTGAATTGACCCATGTCCTCTCAAATAAAGGGAAATTATGGAAAGGTAAATTAATAATGCTGCTAAAATATACAGGCATATTAATACTATATGTGTATTATTTCATTTTATTTTTATTCTTGTCACAGTTAGCACTTTCAGATTTTTCAGAATGTGAAACGAAAATGAACAAGAGATATTTGTGCCAGTCTCCCTTTCCTGTCAGATATTCCACTATAGTTATAAGGACTTTCATTTTATAAAATTGGATTTTTGTCATGTTAAAATCCAGTATAATAAGAACATAAATAACATACAGAAGAAAGTCCTACAACAAGTCCTTTGTATCAAGCTGTAACACAAGTCTATTCTGTTTGTATAGATAAAAAAATTAAAATTTGAGACCTATGCAATTCCTGGGCACAGTAGGGTAAATAACGATATTAGCTTTCTGTGATAATTCTTATGAATATAGCTAAAACCAAACTATTGTTAGTAATTAAATAAAATCATGTATTTTAGGTAACAAGAACCAGTACAGCTCAGTTTTTAAATTTTTAACTACTTATCCTAGTCACAAACTTTCATCAACTTAATTGATTTAATGTGCTGTTCAATTTAACTATTCAGGAAGTAGGTTAAAAAATACAACCAATAAATACATGCAAATATAAATTTATGTACTCTTTGAGCTAGTGAGTTTATAATTTGCATCATAATTTCCTGGTGAAGAACATCTGGAAAAACACTTTCTGTTTCCTTATGGATGTAAGACTCATATTTTCTAATCCATAAGTAAATGGTATAATGCTAAATCTTAATTAGGTCAGATTTAAGATGGCAGGAATGCAATGTTCTCTTTTGCATGATGAAAGCTCTGTAGTTATTTTGAATAGTGTATTATTAATATACTAAAAACATGCATATTGTTGTGAAACAGATGCTGAAAACATACATATCAATATTGTGATCAAATGCTATTTACTTCAGACCCACTGAAATCAAAGATATGTTGTGGGAGTCTTACAACACTGTTGGATCAGATTCTCAGCTGGCATAAGTGAGTGTAAATCTCTTGATAGAAATGGAAATACATTTATTTGTATTGTCAGGGAGTGATCATAAATGATGTAATTCTTTCCAACTCATATTAATATACGTTGTAGGGAACTATGCCATCATGTACATGTATCTCAAAATGTATCTGAAACTGGACATTTGCTGCAATTTTCTGCAAAAGCTGTTTCTGCTTGTTAAGAATTTTGATTCATTTTCATAATTTTTTTTAGTACTTCCTGACTTTTTTATGATTATTAATTCACTAGTGGCTATAATAATCTAGATCAGTAAATTTTCAACAAGTGTTGAAAAATAGTTGAAAATCAAATTTTGATTCTGAAATAATCTGTAATCCGAAACATTCTTACTGGAAATGAGTTTCCTGGGAGTGAAAATGTTTAAAGAAATCTGCATCCAAACAAGCTTTAAACTGAAATGAAAAACTTATGTATTGACTCTGTGAATGGGTCTTACTCAAAGCTTGAGTGAGGCTAAAATAATTACAAATAATGTATATGTATGAAATTATATTGTTCCCATGAAGTTTATGATCACAGGTAAAGTTATTTTAAAAATTTAAACAAATTATTTAAACAGCCATATGAAGATCAAACGAGTGGGCAAAGGTRGATTCTTGTAAATTAAATAGTTTAGCTGTTTGGCATATACTCATAGCAAAATATCTGGATCAAAGGATCAGCAACCGCCTGTGATTGATTTCTAATATACAAGTAGCTATCTCCTGGTTTTTTTTTTTCAGTTGGTGCTATTTAAATCTCATCTGTACTATTACTTTTGAAATAACGGCCAAGGACAATAGAAGCTTTTATCTCCTGGTTTTTTTTTCAGTTGGTGCTATTTAAATCTCATCTGTACTACTACTTTTGAAATAACGGCCAAGAACAATAGAAGCTTTACAAGAATTGTGGACAATATGGGAAAGAAATGCCTTTCAGATTTAGATTTAGAATACTGTAATAGTCTAGCAAAACGCAAGATGGACTAAAAAACTGCTTCCAGCTTAGCTTAGAACCTGTAATTTATACCTTAGACTGAGCTTTATTTGGGTCAGGATCTGTGTGCTGACTTTTTCTCTTCAATTTATGTTAAAAAGTGGAAAAATGGGGAAAGCCATACCAAAAGCCTCAGTATTATTTTCTGAAATTTTGTAATGCTTTCTTGGAATTTTGCAACATAGTGAAATACTTGAGGGAGTTGCTTGTGAAAAACTTCTGCTGAGATATTTTGATCTCTGCAACCTTTTTTAGTTCAAGTTAAAAAACAAATCTATTAAAACTGTCCTACCTCTGAGGAATGTTTGTTAGCTCCACTGACTGCACCTTTATTCCTAGATAAATGTCCTCAGATTAAAGAAATTTACCCACCTTTGCAGTTCTTTGAATACACATGCCTGTACATATATATCAGATACAGAACACTAGAAGATTTGTTTATTGTCAAAATTCATATATGCAAAAAAGTCTTTCAAGTTATGCAGAAGTAGGAAAAAAGTCAGTATGATTTTCGCTGCTAGCATTTGGCGAGACTAAAGGGAAATGAAACAAACAGATGTCCTATAAGCTGTCAAGACCTAATAAGTCTGGTATTAATAGACATGTCTGGGCCAAGTACTCTCTAGAGATAGTAACAATAATTGTTGCCTCCAGATAGTCACATGCCTAGTCTCTGCAATTTTCTAAAGGGTTCAAATTCTCAATTGTTGTGTTTTTAAAAATTTTTAATTAATCATTACTTATTATAATGCTGTCTGTAGATTTAAGTACCCACCCTTAATGAGGTGTCTCAACATGAAACAAAATTTAAGGGTTTTTTTAGTGGTGAATAGGAACTGATAGTTTAATTCCTTCTGCCCTGGAGGGCTGGTATGACTTGGTATATTAAGAAATGCTGGTTTGAACAGATATGTTTGGCAACTTATATCAAAATGATGAGACTCAGATTCAGGCTATTTCCTTGTATAAGGTTGTTCTATTATAGTGCACCTTGCCCTCCATTGTCACCTGGTGGTTCTGTCAACTAATACTATACTTGACTGAGCATCTCCAGCGCTCAGGAAGGTGGATGAATAATACTTTCAGAGACAGTCTCCTTTTCACTTAGGGCTTTGGATATGAAATGATATTAACTAATCAGTTTTTTATTTCTTCTGGTAAAGCACAGCAATTTTTGGTCTCCTATTTAACCACTGTCAAACCATTTATATGAAAACCAATAAGCCTAATGGGGGACTTAAGTTTCTTATAGAAGTCACAACACTCCTTTATGGAAAGAATGCTTGGAACAGTTGTAAATACAGGTAAATAGAGGGAGTGACATAGAGCATTATTCTGTTCTAATATTTACCCTAGCTGAGGCTAACACCATTTGGCTTGCTAAACAAGTCATGACATCAGTCAGTCACCATCTTAGGAAAGATCGTCTTCAAGGAAAGCAACTCTCTCTTGTGCTTTCTTATTCTCTAATTTGCTTGTGCATATTTACGTTTATAATATTTTCCTTACTTCACTTGGTTATATACCCTATCATGACCTACAGTATTCTACAGGCTAGACACTGTATTTTAAGATTTGTACATAAGTATGTATCACTTTACACTGTTTGCTGAGGTATTGCTGCAAAAGGTACCACTGTAGTGTATTATTGTTTGCTTTGATTAAGTCTATGCTTCTTAGAGGTCATGCACTTCTGAAAAGGATGTTATGTTACTGTTTTCATTACAGACAGTCCTTGTGACTTATTTACAGTATCTTGTTTAGGTCACCTATTTCTAGAGCGCTATACTTATTGCTAAGTAAGCAGTAAGTTTAAGCTTCATTGTACCTGCCAGAGTTTCAGAAAACTAAATTCTTAAGATTAACTTTGAATAATGAAGAGCTGAGATAGATCCAAAATTCTAATGAAAGCCACTTTTYTGTTTGGAAGACAATACATATCATGGTATGTATGCATTTATCTGAAGGGTTGGGGGTCCTTTGCCATTTTCTTTACTTATGCATACATGATAAACCATACTCAGAGAAATACTCATGGGCTGTGTTTATCCTGGAAAGCATTCAAAAGACTGAATTGCCAGTTTAACCAGATCTTTCATTAAACTTTTACTTTTTCAGATATATCTGATATCTATTTCTCTCCTCTGTGTACTCACAAACACCCAGAGGAATTAAAACTATCAATATTTTAAAAAAATACACTCTTCGTATGTAACATCACTGTAGATGCATATGAAATTCTCAGTGCCAGTGCTGTGGCTTTTTTAAAGAAAGAAAAGATTTTAGGGTTTTTTGCTTTTAAAATGGTTGAGTCAAATGTTTTCAACCACTTAATAAAAACAAGCTGATACTAAGCTTTTAAAATAAGACTCAAAATGGCTGGCACTAGAAAAAATATCTTTGTACAGAAACTGGAACATTTCTGCAAGTTTGTGGTATTCTTTKGGGTTTTCAATAGGAGGAGCTGGTATACAGAATCTGCTCTCTGATTGCTTTGAAGTAAAATAGCTCTTCTCTTCTAGTTCAAAGTAGGCCACAAACAAGCATCTTCTGAATTTAGTTGCCCAAATTTAAGATGGTGCTACCAATCCATTACTTGTCACCAATCAGAAGCTGAACATATCCCTCCCCTAAAGCTCTCTCAGGAGAAGAAATACTGTATGTATTTCTAATTCACCTCATGCCAAGTCCACCTGATAATAATACCCACTTGCACTTATGCATTAAACTAGGGCAGCTGAGTTGGTCTGAAACAAATGAAGGGATCCTTGGGCAGGCCTCCTTTGTAGAGCAAGGTTGGCAGTGACAAACAGGTAAGGGTAAAGTAGTGCTCAAAGATACAATTTCTTGTAAAATAGACATCAGTTGGTGGCTATGACTCTAAGAGTGCTATAAAGCTCAGAAAAAATTTCATTTATTTTTATGTCAAAACTACAGAGTACTTCTGATTTGTTAAGCACCTGATACTATTAACTAGCATGTGCTGGCAGTTGCTACAGCTTAAGCTTTATAGAAAGGAAAAAAATTTGAAACAAACCGATGTTTTAGTTAAATGTTTCCAGCTTCCTGTTTTGCACAGTTTGACTTTTCCTTATATTTTTCTTTCTTATTTCCTTGTCTGATTATTGTTCTGATTAGCCTGAAGTCCAAACAGTGTGTGCTTTGCTGAAGTGTAGGTGAATGTGCTGACAGTTCTCAGCTTGGCCATTTACATTGTAATCAACTGATTGAAAAAGTTCTTCAACTGTGGAAGACCATCTTCTAAACAGAGGGAGAAGGTTTAGCTTTTCCTTATGCTATTTTTTTATTTCTTTTTATATATATTTGTTATTATGTTATACAACTATGCTTTTTTATGCTTTTCTTATTTTTTCTTAATTCCTTCAATATGCTTTCTGAATAGACACTGAGGTAGAATCACTGATTCATGCCTAGTCAACATCCCTGATTTTCAGCTGTTAACTCTGACTGTGAAGTACCACATTTATTTTATTTATGATTGCAGAGTGTGTGACACTGGTGAGAGGCAAGTTTCGTTCAAAGTGTATTTCTTGAAAGGAACACACTGTTTGCTCAGCCAAAATCCATTAGTAGAAAACTATCCAACAAATATGAAAAAAATTATCCTAACCCCAAATCACACAGTTTATAAAAACAACTTCAGAAATGGCAGGTTTAAAGTCTGCCTAGACTAAAACGTCTAAATGGTTTGAATAACTACTGGGGAGCAAAGAGATAATCTTTCACTCTTTGCATCTGTGTTTTACAAGGTAAAACCTATTTTGAATCAGATTGGAAAGATTTTTCTCTTTCCACCGATCTGTGCCAGAATCCAATTATAGAACACATCCCAGTAATGGCAATAAATAATAGTTATAAGAGGAGAATGAGGAATGGGAAGGCATGCTACAATTTGTTGTTGCCAAATAAGACCCTTTAATAAGAAGCCTGCTTATTCTCTTTAAAGTGACATTTCAAAGGTTTTCTTCCCCATTTACAACTTAAGAATTGGTATACTTCCAGCATCTTGGTGAATTTGAAAATTAACTAAATGAAGCATATTTTTTAAACTTCAACAGCTTATTCCTCCTCTGAATAAAATATCTGAAGCATATAAGGAATGAAATCCTGACCACTTTGAAGTCACTTGGAAAATTCTTTTTGTCTCTCAGTGAAGCTAACATTTTACCCCAAGTGACTCAAATCTTACGCTGTTCTAAATTGCATTTTAGAGACCAGTCTTTTTGTGGAGGAAGTCAGATTGCCATTTTACCTCATTATCCTGTTTTAAGCTTTAAAATAAATTCCAACTGGCATCTTGCTCGAACTCATTAAAGAGCAGATTATTCTCTTCAGCTTCTCTACCTAATCGTGGAGGCTTGAGAGCCAATACGGAGTTTCAAAATTTTCATACTGAAAAACAGAAGGCCACAAAAGGGTCTATGCTTCTGTGACCATACAGTAAAGATTATATACAGAAGGACTTTTCCTGTGAAGAATTAAGAATGTTGGCTGCATCAACAGAAAAACAGCAAGTCCAACAGTCATGATTTCTAGAGAGTCATAGTGGTTATTTCACTGACATTACATTAGAAGCATTAGGGTTTCTCACTGCCGATTACAACCCTATTGCAGAATAGGGATGGGGCACATTAAGAGTATTTCTTTGTGCATTTCCAGTGCTGATTAGTTTCCCTCCATTTATTTGCTACCAATTCATTTTCAATCAAGGAAATATCTGTGCTTGCTTTCTGATGATAATTACCCACAGAATTCCAGATTTGTGGGGGTTGACACTAACTCTACAGACGTAATGAGCTCCATATTGGGAGAGATGCTTAGTGAAGTCACAGCCATCAAAGTGAGGACTCGGACTTAAAAATCTCAGCAATTTTCAGGGAGCTTTTGTAGTGTTTTAGATTACTTGTTCTAAACCTCTTTCACTTTCCTGTGTCTGACATAGAATATACTGTGGATACAGAACCGGTAGCTTGTTTTGGACAGATGTAAGGGTATCCAGGCATGTCAATGTTACAAACAAGATTTTTTTTTTTTCTTACCATGAAAGTAAATTGTAGCACTTTTGAAAGTGCACAGGATAAAATATTGGACTGAGTACAGATGTTAAGACAAAACATAGTAGAGACCCCCAGAAAGAGGGTGAAAAATACAGGATATATCTTGCCAAGAAAAATTATTTGTATTTCCAGAACTACAAGAAGGATAATATGTTCTTTATTATAAATCCAGTCCAAATTCCTTTCAACAGAGAGATATACTGTAGAGTGTATCCAATAATATAGTCCACAAATAAGTATGACTAGAGTAAGTAAATCTGGTGGATAATAAATGATAGCTTGCAAATTATAGAACAAGTTTATATTTGAATGTTTATAGGCATGGGAAATATGTAATCCCTGTGGAGGTGAACACATTTTTTTATCCCTGTACCTGGGTTATTGTACAAGGTATGCTTCTTCAGTAGAAGATGCTAGGCTCACAGCCAAYACGTTTTCCTTTGCTTCCTGTCACTTTGTTTATAGGAAGGAAGCAGATGATGTAATTAAATTGCAAATGTATATTTTACAGTATATAGTAAAACACTCCAAAAGATGAGTTGAAAGACATGCGTACATCATAGGAGGCAATTGACCTCTTTCTGGTTGATGATTTCACATTTTGTCTCAACATGAAGACTGAATCTTTCAGTGTCTACCATTATGGATGTGTATCAGTACTGGGCTGTAACTTAAACTAAGCAGTCTGAAATTCTCCATAGCCTACTATTAAAAACCTGCATCATCACTGGGCAAATTGCTGTGCCATCATACAATATAAGTTCAAACTGCTCCAGTAAAGTACTTCTGATTTATATGCCTTTACATTAGCAGCTTGCCTCTTGTAAATTTTATACTTTTGTTCTTGTCTGTCACAGAAAGATAACTAGCACAGCACGCAACCTATAAGAAATAAATTTCCTAATGCAAAAATGGTGTGCTGCTGCATCAGTACTAACATTTCTTGGAGCCAGAAATATAAACATGGAATGATTAAATTTGGCCTACAAATATAAAACCCAAACTTCTGGCAGTTCTAAAGCTATTCTGTCTTAGGTAGTGCTGTTTTGTATGCTAGTTCTGCCATTGCTGGTAGGAGTCATAATGTCATTTTCTTTTAGTAGCCTCAGCCAGTCTCTGACTTATAAACAAATATGCAAAGGTAGTTGAATGTGTACGGAGGGATGACAGGAGAATGGAAAAAACTTGTAGGGGTGCTTGCATGTAAGTAGCATCTCATATGTTAGCACTGTCATTAAGAGATTATGTTTAGACCTTTGTTAAAAGTAGCATGCAAGTCCAGCATCTGAGAAGTAGCCTTAGAAAAAAACTTAGAAAAAATTGTCCAGAATTTTATGTCATAATTCTTTTGTTGTTCCACCTCTTCCTTAGGTCCTGTGATATCCTATAGCTTTTCTAGCTAACCTATAGTAGGGAATTGAACCATGTATCTGCCTCTTTCTTGCTGCTTTTTATTCTTTCATGTTCCTATTACACCTCGAATAAAAGTCTTAATGAGGTGGCAGCTGTTATGTGCCTCCTATCTGCAATCAGAGTGCACAGACTATACCTGAACCTTGCTGCTTTAATTTTTCTGAATAGTTGATTCTGTTTAGAATTATTTCAGACTATAGCAGAAACTTTGATTTTTGGTCTGTTAGTTCAGAGTTTGCCTAAACTGTGGTAAGTATACAAATGGTGATCCTCAAACTAATTCGAAGTGATCCAGCTGCCACTTGCCTTTGTAGCAATGAGTTAGTGTAAGGTGAATTGATCTGTTGTGGATTGTGATGTTAGGCTTGGAAATGCAACAATTTAAAGCAAAGGGACATGAAGCCCGTGAGCAGCAATATATATTCCCATTCCTACCTGATGTGCTTCTACATTGGCTCATGCTGCTATTGTGGAACTCTTAATGAGCCGCATTAGAATTGCTTCAGGTAAATAAACAGTTAGATGGAATGTAATGGGGAAGCTATCACAAATCCTGAATAGAGCAGCTCCATAGCTCATGGATAGCAAAGCTCTTCTTTCTTTCCTGGGAAGAATGGAATTTACCTGTTGTTATTTACATCTTAGTAACATTATTGACAACAGGCAATGTGTGCTGTCAGCAAAGCCTCCACTTTGTGCTAAACATAATGAACTGTTCTGCTCAGTGTGCTTAGAGTTGAGTTTGACCTGTAGGATGCTTTCATCCCACTTTTGAGTTTAATTTTATTTGGTTTGGGGAAGTATGTTATGTGCAACATATTGAAAAAAATGCACTGTATATTTTGGGCAAATATTTCTTTTATTATTGTTGATATTGATGAGACCAGCCCAAACTACTTGGTCTAACTGCTCCATGCCCTTATAGCTGATACTATGTTGCATCTGAGAAGAGGATTGCTTTTTTTACAGTGTTTTGAAATATTACTTATCATATTATTACTAATACAGTAAATGATTATATCACTGCACATACCCATGTGTGCAAAGTTTCCCTAACTGGATTTAAAAAAAAAGAAAAAAAAGGAATTTTCCTATATACCATAAAAACAGTATCATGTAAAGTCAGTTTGAACCCATGATTAGAAAGTTTCCAATGGTCTAGATTCATATCTCAGGTTAGTCCAGTGTGTAGTGGCATTGCCCTAGATACAGAGGTGGTACTGTGTGACTTGTAAGAAAAACTGGTAACAATGACCTCGGGTCACAAAACTCTGCTGTGCAGATCATTCATACCAGGACACACCTTTTTTTTTTTTTACCCTGGTGAATTCCATTGATTTCAATTAAATTGATTGTCTGATTTTGCAGATATGTTCACAACTCTGTCAACACTGACATTAATAGACTTACTGTAGATTTTCACAGGGATAGCAGAAGGAAGATTCTGTTTTGGTCCCTTTCTTAAAAAAATGGTTAAGTTTGCCTTTGAAAACCCAGATCTGCATAACTTTCTGTTACCAGCCAGATTCCAGTTCAACAAAAGGTTTAGTGGCAGTTGTGCACATTTTGGGTATATCAACACTGAAATATACCGAGTGGATCAAGTTGAAATGTAGCATTTGCAGTCTGAAAACATGGGAAGCCATTTTAAACCAATCTTTACTTTTATTTAAGTTTTAGACTCGAAAATAAACATAAGGTGATCTTACTGAAAATCTACAAAGAAAATAGTAAAAAGGAAGTCTTTACCAGTACCAACGTTGATTGAAAAGCTTCTTAGTGCTTCTCTGCTTTGAAATTATGAAGGTGATCAAAGGGAAAATGATGTCTATAGAGAACACAAGTATTGTGTGCTCAGATTTTACATTAATTGTTACATGTCAAACTTTAAGATTTTGTTGGGTAGTGAGTGGAAGTTTGATGCTTCTCCAAAATGTATGCCTACTTCTGAGATGAACAAAACTGGTCTGGAAGCCTCAGGAGACCAGGCTTTCTTGAAAGTTTTCTGGCACTTCCATGTTCTGTCTTTGATGGAAGTGCTATTTAGACAGCCTTTTCCCACAGCATTTTGGCACTACCAGACTTGGCTTTGTCTAAAGAAGCTTCTCGAACATACAAAAACGAGAATTACCAAGTCTCGGACATGAGCCGATGTTGAGAGTCAGTGAAATTGGCTTAATTTATATGGAGTTGTTTCATTCACAGTAATACTTTTAAAATGTATTTTTTTGAGGAGAACACTCATGAATCCAAAACATAGACCTTGTTCTACCTGTAAATTAATGGGTTTTAGTAGTTCCCTGGTTTATCTAGTGTGCGTAATTTGTGTTATTGCATTTCCATGATTTTTGGTTTACTTAGCAGGTGCCAGATTCTCCACATAAAACTCACTAATCTTGCCTTCCTCTGAAGAAATGCTGCTGMTTCTTGGGTGTGTGCAGCTGAACATATCTTTTCCCCTTCCTGTCCTTTAGGTTTTCTTTTGCTTAAAACAATGGCTTGCTGTGATCTTTGCTTATATTTTTATTGCCAAAAGAGAATTAAAAAAATAAATATTTGTCCTGTGCTTCTTAAATGAGTAATACAATAGCTTGTAAGGGATTACTTGGGCATTAACTTAACTTTCCCTAGTCCAGGTTGTAGGCAGAAATTGATTTGATTTCTGCTCATAAATTCTGTGGTGGATTTATTATTCTTTTTAATGTGAGTTATATTTATTCTCATTCTCTTTTATTGATCTTAGGAGAACAGTCAGACAAACCAATTGGAAATCTAGGATCCAGAATTTCCAGATGACTGGGATCAGGCTCTGCTGTCACAGACAACCGTATCATTTAGCGCCTTACAAGAATTTATCAGCGGTCCTCCTTGAAACCAGTTAGGTTTCTTGCCCCTCCTAGTTCCTAATTAAAGGGTGTTCCAAAATATACTCTTCCGATTTTTGGCCTAAATTTATTTAGGGTTTCATTGAAGAAAATTTCTCTTATGCTAACATTTTATTTAACCTAGGTCGTTTTTCTTCCTCAGTGTTGTTTAGAAAGAGAGAAATAATTTCTCTTGCAGACTTTATTTTGCTTGGCTAGCAAACTAGGTTGCCTTATATGTCTTTCTCACAATAGGTTAAATGGGAATCTATCATTCTTCTTTACCTGTTTCTGCCTGACTGAGAGTAATGGAAACTGTGGACAGGAGTTTCTGTTGTAAACCAGGACAGCCAGAAATGACCAAAAAAAAAAAAAAAAAGCTAGCAGTATTTAGTCAACATTTGACTACAAACCATCAATTTGAAACAAATCATAGACTCATAGAATAGTTTGGGTTGGAAGCAACCTTTACGGATCAGTGCAGAAAATGCAGTGTTAAGATGCAGTGGCACGTAGGAGTGTACCCCAAGAATACAGGGAAGTTCTAATGCCATTGCACAAAGCACTAGCAAAATCCTGTGTTCTATTTCAGAATGCATGTTCTTGCTGTCCATATTACATTTAAATCTTATTTGTTTGTCTCTGTATTTAAAGGTTATCTGTTCTCCTTCTGAGATAATCTCTATGGTGGCATAGTTAATGTCCTGATTTGTGTGATCAGGGAAAGTGTTTTTACAACATTTAAATGTAAGCAATGAACAAATAGAGGTGTTAGTATTCATCCCACCTAATTGATGCACCTAAGCTAGAAGGGTCATCTGTCTAGAATCTTTCCTAGTCATCGGGAAGAGAGAGCTCTCTTTTCATCTACTGTAAAGGCAAATCATCCTCCTAACATAGGCACCTAAATGTGATGATTTGAATACCCTCCTTTCTGCCTTCAGCCATCTTTATTAACATGTTCCTACTTTGTGTAAGAATTTATTTGTTCAGTGTCCAACTTGGTGTGAAAAGGCATTTTGCTAGGCGTGTCTACTAACTCATAAAAAGTCCTGATCCTAACTCCAAAAGACTTAGAGCCTTTAAGGAGTGGGGAAGAGGGATACAAAATGGTACATGCATGATGTTATCTGCTTATAGGTACTATCAGTTTTAAAAGTGCCTCAGTCTTGCTATGGTTAGGGAGCTGACCTTTAAAGTCCTTGTGATTGTATAGCTGAAATTAGGCATGTGCAGCTACTAATAAAATTAYGTGCATAGATGAATGTTTGCCAGGTCTTAGCTTATGAGAATATTTTTTGTATAGGTATCATGTTAGGACTGCATCCTGATCAGAGACTGAGAGAGTTCTAGAGAGAGAAGTCTGAATATAGAGAAATTGGAAATGATAACTGATCCAATTGATAGTACTCTTTTTTTGTCATCTTTTTTTTTTTTGAGAAACAAACTTCAGTATATATGCATTAGAGGTTTTATTAGCAATAATTTGCATCTCTGCACAAAACTTGTAATTTTCACTTTGCCACTCCTCATACAGTGTTTTAATAATGTATGATTTTCACATTCTGCCTGTCATCTTGATGTTCTTAATTTATTGAGAAGTCCCTTTATGTCTTTAGTATTTGGACCCTCAGAGAGGGACTTCTTCAAAATGTTAAATTCCCAAACAAAATAGGTACTTGTATATCCACTTCTGTGCACATATATTCACAGAATTACAGAATCACAGAATGGCTGAGGTTGGAACGCAACTTTGGAGGTCATCTGGTCCAACCCTCTGCTCAAGCAGGGCCACCTGGAGCTGGTTGCTCAGGACCATGTCCAGACAGTCATAGGTTGTCTATCAGGTGTATTTCCTGACAATTAATAGCATTTATATTTCAAACTATATTTGTTGTGAATAGCGCCTGGAACTTTAAACAGCAGCTTATTATTGCAAAACCTTTGTATTTTGAATCTGTAAGTGTCTGTGAAAGAGCCACATAACCACACTTGGGAATATTAATAATATCTCATTCTCACTTATTGACTACATTTTAATTTATTGGATCTAGAACAAATGTGTTTGAAGTATTSAACTCTAGAACACAAGCTGAAAGAACTAGAAAAAACAGCTGGAAATATTTATTAAATAATCAGCTCCATCTCTCTACTGGCATTAGTAATAGTTTCTGTAAGATGCCCCCAGCTCAAGTTTAAACAACTGCAATAACTTAGATCCTGTCACTTTCTTCAGGAATCAGCCCGCAGTTTGCTGTCCCATGGAAACATTCTGGTTCCAGCACATCCTTTTGCCCTCACAGCACTGTTAACAAATGCTTCACGTATTCTCTGAAAAGGGGACACACCAAAGAAATCAAAGTGTAGGCATGCTGTGCATAGCAGTAATAATAAAGTTAAAAGGGATATTGTGAACTTTTGTATTGATTCCCTCTGAGGTTTCTTTTTCCAGCGAAATATGTGAGTAAAAGTTGCAAACAGAAAACAAAGAACTTCGTGAACTCAAATTGGCATATGTCCCCAAGGTTGTGTTCTTTCTCACTTCGGCAGTTTTAAATTCGGCAACCAAAATGTACTTAATGGATGTTGTGCGTAAGCCAGAGGGAAACCCAGGGTATGCTTGTCCTAAAAGTTTCATGGTAACATGAACAAAGCTTACCARTAAAAAGAATTGGCTTTCTCTGTGCTCCATGCTTTGTTCACAATTTATATAGAGTTAACTCTTCTTGGAAGAGGGTTGCACTTTAGATATATCTCTCCAAGAGAGTCTCAGTTATTCTAGTTCACCCACAGTAGCTTTAAGCAGTAAAAACTTTGTTGGAGTCTTCAATATAAGCATACCAAAGTGAACATGTGTGCAAACTCCACGCTTGCTGGCTATGTAATCGTTGCTTTCCCTGTATATAAAAAGTTAGTTGGAAGCTAGCCAAACAGCCGAATCCAAATCCTTCTGAAATTAAATGGATTCTAGTCACCGACATAAACTTTGGATGATGCTGTATCACTTTCTACCTCCAGTAGTCTTTGGCCTTCCATTGTATTTATAAGGTGACTTATGCGCTATGTGAAAATGTTGCTATAATTCATTGCTTTCTCAGTTTCCTTCCTTATTGAATAAATCCAATATTAGGAAAGTTCATAGCTATGAGACACAGCAAATACAAATGTGTAAATAATACATAGTAGTGTGTCTTTACGGCTAAAGAGTGGAAACTGAAGTAATATTTGAAACAGAACAGTACATCTCTAAATGCATCTGTTAGATTCTGGTTGCAATCTCATTGGCGCAGATTTTGTGAAGTAGCACTATTTCTGGATTTACAGTGATATCAAATATATTTTAATTGAAGCTGAAATGAATTAGGTCAAAATTTCACAGATGGTCAATTAAAATTGAACTTGAAAGTTAATATCAGGTATCTTGATTAAATGACCTAATATCAGATGGGATGAACTTTTCAGAATTACATTGGAGGTGAAAATTATCCATGCTCAGCATCTCTAAAACTTAGGCCGTACTATCATGATTCTTAGACTGGCTTGGAGAAGATAACGTGGGGAAAAATAACCATGAAAACTTCAGCTCCATGCCTTAAGGGTCAGAGCAAAATATTACTATGCTGACCAATAGCATGAAATCAAGAACTGCGATTTGATTTACCAACTTAAAATACACCAGGGTTTTTATAATTGTTCTACCAAAGTAATGTTTTCTTCAGTTAATTTGCTTTATTCTGTATTAATACAGCAGGTAGTAGAATGGGGCTTTTTCTGTAATAAAAGCTCATAGGTGTTACAGTAATAGAATTGCATACATCAGGTGCTGTTAAGACATTGTTTAGCTCCATGTCCTCTAAATTGTAAACACAGGTATATATGGAACATGTATTTATCTTCTCGATTTTATTATAAAATCAAAAGAGGCTTGGCATGTGTAAAGTATAATTAGTCAGTTGAGGTGTGTTACAAACACCTCRTGTGCACTTCTGAAATTCCCACCTCCTACATCCTCTTTTCCAGACAAATGTTGATTTTGCTTTGTAGCTTTCCTTGGTTTGAGACATATCACATTCCTCACTTCCATTTGTATAGCAAAAATCCCACTTTTTAAAGTTGCCTGTGTGTATTGATAATGTTATCTGACAGTTCTAATACTGAGAGTGCAAGGCAAACATTGTGTACACCATGCATGCAGAGCTATATAAATAATAAACTATGTGTTTATTACAAATGGTAAAGTTTTAACTCTTCCTGTAGTGGGTTGGGTGGGTGTTTGTTTGTTTTTTGTATCCAGGATTGTTCTAGCTTTTGTTTTTCATCCCATTCCACTCTGATCAGGCTATACCAAAGCCCACTGGGAAATGTGTGCATTTCTGTGAATACTTCACAATACCTTTGGTTACAAAGAAATAGGGCACTAGGGATCAAAAGATGTCAAGGCTGAGTCAGCTTTGGATAGATATCCAGATGTTTTTGTCCTGGAAATTGAGCAAGAACAGGCTTCTTATGAATTTTTATTACCTCTCTGTGTCAGCCAGATCAAAAGTGCTATGAGAGTAACCTCTCTCACGATCTTTCTGTCTCACATTCTTTTTTTCTCATGTTTCTTTCACTTCATCTTTTGCATATTCCTTAAAGGGGAAGATTCAGAGAGAACAATATATTATTTTGAAATGTGTATAATGTATGCTTTTGGCTTTCATTCTCAAAGAGAGCTTGTACAAAGTAATTTTCCTGTTTATGAAATTCTTTTCTGCTGTCACAACATGGACTTGAGTCAAAACTATGTAACTGATCTTTTGTGGCATCCTTCAGAAGCCATATCTTGAGAAACTTATTTTTGCAGAAGGTTCTGTGGACCATTAAAGACGACACTGGGTTCCTAATGACCTCTGTGGAAGCACGTAGGCATCTGAATTCCAATGGGATGTAGGCATCTCGCCTGCCTGTCTTTCTGAAAACTGAACTCAATGTTTCCCTGCTGCAGCTCCTTTCTTTTATTGGTCTTACTGTGTAGTACTATATTGCTATGAACAGTAGTGAGAAACTAGTGTCAGCTTGTGCTGTGCAGTATATGAATTACAAAGAGTGGAAAGCTAATTTAAAGTTTGTAATGTCAGTACATAGAAGAGGCAAAGTAGGTAATAAGAGAAAAGGAGCCTAAAAGAACAATAAAACAGTATTGGCTACCATGATACTCAGTGATAGCAGGGCATGAGAGCTTAACAGTTAGCAGCACTAATAATTTTATGGGCAGTATAGCAAAAGAGAGCCTTGGAGATGTTTGTGAGATAACTTTGTGGATGTTTATGGGGAGCTCTACCCAAGTGTGAAGGGCAGCATGAGAAAAAGCCCAGTAATGATTTTTTTTTTTTAAATGTAAGATGTATCAGAAGATATCCATGGCTGATCAGAAGTGGAAGCTGACATTTGGATAATGAACAAGGGATAACCAGTATAGAATAGGTCACAGATAGCAGAGTCATAAAAAGTGAAGGATCTGATTGTTGGTGAAGAATAAGGACAGTACTGGTTCTAAGATTTTCTAAGATTTGCACCAAGAGTCACTAGGGGATTTAATGACTGCAGATTCAGTGGTGATCCAGAGGCAGGAGCAAGATACGGGACATACTGAAGAAGGACAGCTCAAAACAGCAGCTTTAGGTAGTCAGACTAGTGATAAAATGGAGAAGGGATATATAGACACTGTTGAAAGGCGAGTAAAGACGAGGTCTTTTGTGTTTGCTTTTAAAGCAGTTAGATACTAAGGAACATTTGTGTTGTGAAAGATAGAGCTGGAGAACACTAGGGAAATTAAAGAAAAGAGGAATAACTTTTATAAAACTTCAAACTAGAAAATTAATTGTTCTGCAGAGGCTGAAACAACTTTTAAAAATGTTCCTGTAAAAACGAGTTCTTCCTGAAATCAGCCCACTTCTTTGAAATATTTGTGGTTTTTTCATCAGTATTTTTCCAGTGAATAACAATTTTATCAAAATTTTCTGACCAGGTCTAGCTCAAGCATAATTTTTGAACACAGAAGAATTTTCCCTTACTACACCGATATCCGCTAAGTTGCCACTTCTTCAACCTCTTCATATTTATGCCATCTGGATGAAGGACGATACCATTCATAACAACTGCTTTCAGTTCAGAAAGTGTTCACTGAATTCTCAACTCATAAGAGTGATGCCAGACTTCTTGTTAACGACTAGTCTCAGCTCATCCTGGTGGTTAAAAGCTTATTTAAGTGCCCAGTCAAAGCTGTTTTAAACTTCCTGTTACTCATAGTAACTTTAGCTCTGCACTTTTGGAGAAACATGAATTATGTTTCCCAACTTTCAGATGAGGTTTATCCTCTTGTATTACAGTAGTTTTGAACGGATGTTATATAAAGTCTACTGTTAGGCAATAATAGAAAGGAATTATTGAGAAATGTCTGAATCTATAAACCAAAAATCCTACGTCATTAACTGAAGTTCTGGTTCTCCAGTCCTACATCTTTCTCTCCCCTCCTCCTTATGCTTTAAAAGAAACTTCATATTGAGTATCCATTTGGAAACAGTAACTAATTTCTCTTTTGGGAAAAGTAGAACAGGGTGAATGAGTAATTATTCCTTGCAGGTATATGTTAGTCTTTAAAACAACAGTTTCAAAGAGATGTTTTTAAGACAGCTGTATTCGTGATCAAGAAAAAATTAACTGTGTTTTACTGGAATGATCACTGCCAGTTTCCAAACATTATTACTTTTTAATTTTTATTATTACTTTGCCAGCACAAACATCTTCATACCTACTGGGATATTCCTAAGAACAGAATTCTGTCATCTCCTTTTCTGACGGATACCTGGCAAAGGCTTCCAAGAATCAGTGAATCATGGGACTTAGCTGATTTATTCTTGATGTTCTCATGGAGAGCAGTGTCCAGAATCAGACCCAGCTTTGGCAGTTCAGGAAGCTCTTGCATTGTAAACAAGGCATTAGAGTGAAAAGACTTTGCTGCTTTTCTTACTAAATTACTAGATTCAGATGCATTTTCCTCTTCCATGCAATTGCTTGTGAATTTAATGAAGAAAAATAACACCAGTGCAAATTAAATCACARTTTTTTAGCAGCATTTCCCAACTGTCATTCATTCTCATACTGTGTTACAATACTCGCAATGTTCTCTTAAGAGTTGGGTTCAAACCTTCCTTGAAATAAGAACACTGATAAGTCATTAGCAACTCTGGATGAAAAAGCAAGCAGGGACATTGTGCCTGCTATTGCTCATTACAAGAATGTAGGATGTGATTTTATTCCAAGTGCAACACCGTTTTGAAAGAGGTGCCATGTAGGCAGGGTGATAAATGTGTGTGGTTACACAGAAGGCCAGGTACTAGAAGGGTCAATTTTCCTTTGGAGATGCTCATGTAGTAGTTATTGCTGCAATAGTGTGCTGTGATTAGCCATCAGTGAGTCATACTGCAATTGCTCCTCATGTAACAAAATTATTTGGCTGGTTTGTAAACATATAGGTCATGGGAGTCATTTGACTACTATGTTCCTGCCCTTGTGTGTAGGTGGTACAGAACATGGAGAAAAACACAGGGAAGAGGAGAACCCATGTTCTCCCTTCATTGTCCACAAATGTATTTGAACAAATAAAGACAAATATCAAGGTTCCTGACTATGCTTGAGAAAGAGGGTACTTTTGATGCCTCAGGGAAAAAGGGTAAAGATTGGTCGTGTTCTGGGCTGGTAGGAAGATCTTTTCTATTGATTCTGTGCTGTCTTTATAACCAAAGACACTGAAAAAGAAACCAGGCCTCAGTCTCTGTAGACACACTTGGGAGTTTCCAATAAAAGGGTAGGATGAGGGCTGTACTGTGGTTTCTCGGTCAAAAACCCAGTGCGTAACCTGAGCGTGTGTGGAACTAAACCATGGCAGTGATCCAGGATATGGGCTTTCAAGTACACTGCTTTCAGTTTTATAAACTCGTAAGAGTGGTGCTTCTTGTCAGATCACTTCTTCACACTGTTGCCATGGTATTCTTCTGGCAGCAAAACCACATGTGCAGGCTATCACTAGGAGAAATCCCCAAATTTCCCATATCAGGGAAGGAAGAGAAGCAGCAGCCGAAGTGGGAGGACTGCTTTTGGTTTGTCAGATTTGTGCTTTTGCTTTGTTACATCAAAGTAGTGGCRTGGGAGCCATAAGGCATGAGAAGCCTGACGGATTATCTCGGAAGGACTGCGAGGAGGGGAGACACATTTGGTGTTATCTCATGCCTTTGTTGCATGCACTATGTAGACTCTTGTCCAGTTTAGCTTCTGGTCCGTGCTCGTTACTAAATTCAGTTCAATTCAGAGTGAATGTGATTATGAACCTGTATTAGTATTAATGTCTGCGAAGTAGGGCCCCAGAATGAAACAGAGACCAAAGCAGATGCACCTTAAATACATTGAAATCCCCCATCTTTCTTTCTCCCTTCTTTCAGCCTTCTCTAATTTCCTAGAAGCTGGTCAGTATGTGTGCAGAGCATTTAAGCCTTTCCAAAGATTCTAAATTAAGGACCACTTTAATGAGTAGTCATCTACAGTTCATCTTGTAATGCTGGCAGGTCCYAGGAGAATGGTGTGCTGCTGCTCACAATGTGGAGAAGGGTGGTTGTTCATTTTTAGATCAGGCAAACTGAAGGAGTTTATTTCTTCTTATTTCACTTATAGCAGAAGCCCAAGAAAATGAAAAACAAAATATGCACAGAACTGACTTTCTCATGTTTTCAGCCAAATCACTTCAATAGCATTAGAAAACGTAGGACAAAGTGGATGAAGTGTCTGACCACATAATACAGTCCCATCATCAAGAATGAGAAGTATCACATACTTACAGGAATGCAGAAACGGGGGAATCATCCAGCAGAGTGGAAGAAAGTGGCTTCAGCCTGCCTCTTCTCACGCTTTTGCCTTGTTATCTGGGTCTTCCCATTTGTACATGCTGCTGAAATCTGTGACACACTTCAGCCTCAATGATGGGACTGTCTTGTGTGGTCAGTGCTGGGTAGAATTTCATGCTCTGTGTGTGAGCCTAGAAGTGCACACTGGACTTTTATTCATTATAGGTCCATGACCTTGTGGATTTTTTAAGCTGTACTGTCCACTTCTGTTTTGTCCTTCAGATTTCTGACTTTTCTTTAAATTCAGATTCCAGTAGTTTGGGTTTGGGTTTTTTTATAGATTCCTCATGGTTTTGTGTCAGAAAGTTTTAAAGAAAGTCCTTGAATAATTACATAAGCTATAGTTCATTCTTTGTACATTGCCACTTGTGGTTGTTTTATTTTAGAAGAATATGGCTTTTAAGTTGGTTTTTACAATTACCTTTCTCTTATTTTTCCTGTGATAAAAACAGGGTTCCAAATTTCGCTCCTCTGCATCCACAACTCTCCTGAAATCAGTCAGGTATTACAAATGTATCTGAGTACCCAATTTGGCCTAGGTTGTGTTAAGCCCCAGGGAAATCCTATAGCTTTGTGGGAAACATCTAACTTTTCTTGTGTTTTCCCATTCATTGCTCCTCCTCTTTCCTYTTCGGCTTCTGGGATTCTACCCAAAGAAACCGAAGACATGTCTCTCTTAATACAAGTGTACAGAAGCATAGACACAATGTTGGATTTTGTGCCTCTTGAAAGAACGAATGGGTGTAAGTTCAAATTACTTCCAGTTCACATTCTAGTTCAAGTTTCATTAGCTGAGTTGCCTGTGTTTATGAACAATAAAGGAAAAATCATTCAAACAGATTATGATTTAGCCACTATAACTTTCAGTCGGTTAAAAGATCAAAAATAAGATGATGCAGATTTTGATATAAACCAGACAATTAAATACCAGATTTTATTCTTTTAGTCATCAAGAAGGACATTGTAAGTCGTGAATTTTCCCAGAGAAAGTCAGTGTTATAGCTCAAATTAATGCTTTGCTCTCTGCTCTTACTTGAATTACTTGGACACTGCTGTACTTCATGTTATTAAACTGTTTTGACTTACGATCAAAGTTCATGCTACCACAAATCACCAGATGGCTGGCTGAAAGGATATGTACAGTGGTTGTGGGATCTGCAGGCTGCAGCCCACATACATTTCCTACAGACTTTTGAAATTCCTCTCTATCAATGTTCCTGAAATACAGAGGACGTAGCAGAGAGTCGCGTTCCCTGTTTCTAACACACATATAAAAGATACAAGCATTTTATAATCATCTGATGCTGGACACACAAAAATGAAGTAAGCTTCAAAGTGCTTAGTTACCTTCAAATCTGCTGGTTTCTCCCTGTGTTTTCCTCTCATGCTCCATCTTTTAGTTTGTGGTGTTAAGGCAGGAGTGCATTTAGTACATTGTCCAGAAGATAAATGAAAACACATGCATAGCAACTTCAAATCCTGCAATTTAAGTGACCAGTGTCTGATGCATGTATCCCAAATTATGGTATTTCTGACCTTACTACAATAAAGTATCCTTTGTTTTGATTTGGGGGCTTTGTGATCTGGCTTATTTACAGAGATGCTGAATTCTTGTTCCCATGCCGATTTTTCTTTTTTCTACATTTTCAATCAACTATTTCTTTCCCTTCTCTGCTATAGCCACTCTGATCAAATTACCATATGTACAAAATTCAGCTGCAAGATTTCTGACTTGCCCTGGGTCCTGGGAACATACCACCCTCATTTTGATCTCTCTAAATTAGCTTCCTGTACAATTTCCTGTCAAACATGAGTTTCATGAGATTTGTCCTTGAATGTGTGTGTGATCATCCCTTCTCACTGCAATGAAATTTTGGCTGCCTAACTAGCTGGAACATTTTCACCAAGCCTGCTTTTATAGGAGTAAATACTAATGAGATTTATTTTATTTTTTAAATACTAACTCTCGGAAATGGATATGGATCTGCAGAGATAATTCAGGTTAACTCTTATGTAAGAATTTTAAGCAGGGGTTTCTGATAGTCATGTGTCTGTGTGAAGGAATCTTTTCCCCCCACCCCCCAACCTCTCCTGATATCTTGTAAATTACTTTTCATATTATTTATTATGATCTCAACTTCATGAATCTTCTTGCATCTAGATAACATAAAATGAAATTGCAGGAAGAAAGCAGTGTCTACTGGTTAACACCATTGCAGGAATAGTTTTTATTGCAACTTGATGTCTGACTAAGGGGAAGACATTAATAAGCATTCTCAAATGCAAATGTTATTTCCTGAGGGATGAATCCTGAGGATGTTTTGTCTCACTGAGAGGACTTCTGCTGCAGGGTACGTGTATCTCATCTGAAAAATCAGATAAATATGGTTTCCAGTGAGTCTAAAATCAGTAGCTACTTTCAAAACTTTTTCTCAGACTTGTTCTTTACTACTTTCTTTTGGGTATTATGAGATTTAATTCTGTGTGTGGAGCGGGATTAAAAGTGTAGATACAAACTTCTAAAAATCTAGTTCCTCATTTCCCAATTTATTTCTAAACTGAATTATCTAAGGACTATGTTCTCAAATTGAAGATTTGCAGGGCATGAGGCTAATTATAGGTCTGCTTCTGGCATGGGACACTTTCTGTTGACTGCCAGAAGAAGCAAAAAAGTTCAAAGAACCATCTCCAGGTAAACAAAGTAATAAGAATACCTGATTTTTAATAGTTTGCTGAAAACACTGATTAGGGAAAGCAGCAAATAAGTATGTTTTGCTTTCAGGTAATATTTGTAGGATAACTTTCAAAAACTCAAAAGAAAAAATTCTTAACACCGAAATTTTCATGAAATTATCAAATGTTAAGCAATGGTGACTGGTGCCCCGTGTTTTAAGGATAAATTTTGCTCTGACTCCATTTGTTAAGTTGCAAGAATACTTTGCACCCACAGCTGGGAAACCTCAGAACAAACATGAACTAAAGGAACAGCTCCTAATAGCAGAGCCCTTCTTTTTATAATCTGATTATTGATGCTGCATGATTACATATACTGCAAGCAAGTATACCCAATTTGTCACTTTTTTCTTGGCATATGGGATCTAAGCTTTAGTGTAGTGATACCATGTGATTGATTGAACGAGTCTGATCTTATCCTTCAATCAGCTCTAGCTACAGAGGTGAAAACATTGTTTTCATAGCTTCTTGCTTGTGACCATTCCTTTTGATTATTATTCTTCCCTTGACATCTCTTTTTGACCTAACTTATAACAAAAACATTTTTGTGGACTTCTTTGTAGGTGTTAGGAATAAAAGCATAGAAGAATTATGATGTGCCCTCTGGCATTTTTGGTATGTGCTTTCTGCTAGCTTTTCAGGTCAGGAGCAGCTTTTTTTGCTCTGTAGAACAGCTAGTATACTGGGGTCTTGATCTTGCAAACTTTAGTTTTAGAGACAGCAAGAGTCATGAGGCTAGGGTTAGGGGTAGATAAGAATTGTCTTTCAAGTTTGTGTTCGGATACCTAGGGGCTGATAATGTATTCTGACTTCTGAATTTGGATGTAGCTTGGCACAGGCAGGACATGCCTGGCTATGCAGAAATGTGGATCTGCCAGGATGGGAGACAAGGTGTTGTTTCCTGGAATTGATCCTAATACCAGAGATTAGGTCCCTGACAATTTAACACAACCTTAATTGTAAAACAGGGCTCCTTCCAGCCCCTTGTGGGGAAATAGCAGGGAAATGGCTGTGAAACCTGTGGAGGTGCTGACTACACCTACCTTGACAGATCTTTTTGATCTTAACCACCTGTTCCCTAATGATTTGACATCAATACTCAGTCTAAGCCCAAACCAATGTACAGCCCTGTATTTCAGGCATGCAATCAACAACTGCTACTGACTAGGAATAGTAAGAAGTTTTGCTTACGCCACTACTCCCCCATTCCTTCCTCTGCTAAAATCTAATCAATCCTTGCAGCCCGTACTAGCCTGAACCCTAGGCCTAATATTTAAAACCCCCTAACTCTAAAAGCAAGAAATAGTCAGAGAAGCTGTTGCTAACTCTCTTAAATACAGCTTAGCAGCTCCCAGGAAGCCCTGTTGTACCAGAAGAGTGACAGGGAACTCGAGGGTGAATGAATGCTTCCCGGTTTTGTCAAATCTGGATGAGAATCTAAAGTCTAGCTGAAAATCGTGGATTATGGATTGGGTTTCACCTAAAAATGATTGGAGATTGTTTCAACCTTCTTTCCTTTAACAGTGCAACCTGCCATCTGTGTAGGCTGGATGGGACCTTTTTTAGTTCCAGGTCATGAGAGGGTCATACAGTCATGGCTTGTGGAGGGAAAAAAGCATGGCATAAGTAGATTGTAAAGCCTGGAGTGCAGGCTGGTTGTGGATAATGGTGTACAAAGTATGCGAGGCATTGTAAACAGGTTTTTCATGTGACTTCTTGACCGCATGGGGGGAGGATACTACACTTCATGTAAGAAGGAAGAGAAAGTAGAGCTAAATATGGAATTTAGCCTTTTTTTATGAAGATGCATCTTTGGAGAGGTCTTTGATGCATCTGTGTCTGGATAAGGCTGCTAGTCAAGAGGTGCACTTGAAGGAATTAAATAGTTTCTGACTATTTTGTTGACCAGTTCTGAGAGGTTCTCCAGACTGCTTGGGGAACTTGGCTGGGGTTTTTGGTGCATGGGGTGGAAGGAGTAGGAAGGTATTTAGATTTTCAAAATGGGTGGCAGACCAAGTCAATGGCTGATGCCAGGATGGGTCAGCTGAGAAAGCTTTTGGCTAAGACCTTCAAGTGTGACCTGAAAGGAGAAGCTTTATTTATGGCTAGATAGAAAAGGGATATATGTAAGGTACAAGAATTAGAAGTTCTGCCTGGTTGTAAACTGTAATCCACAAGAAGTGAAGAACTGAGGAGTGGATTCACTTCACTGGCGCCTCCTGTGTAAGTATCCACAGGCCTTGCTAAGGTCTTAGAGTAGCAGTATGTGGTAGAGGGCTGCTAAACAGGTTTCCCTCTATGCTGGTTGGCTGTGAATAAGGGTGTCAATAAAATCAGGGGGCTTAAAAGCAGTTTGTCTTCACTGCAGATGCCGTTAGGGTAGTTTAACAATTGACACCTTGATAGAGGATAGAAGAAAGGAAGGGATGTGTACTAGGTTCAGTCAGTCATAGACTGTCCCAAAGAATAGACATAGTAACTGGCTGCCTAAGGCAGCAGTCTATAGGGACTAGCAAATAATCTATCTTACTTATGTGTAAGGAAACAAGATTTTTAGACTGAAAAACTAATCTCTACCTCTTGCCCTGCCATTGCTGCTGACATAAAGGTTGAATATATGGGTTACAGCTGTGCAGATAGCCTCTCTTAGAAGAAATAATCACAGCTCCTGTATTCTCTCCTATCCATGGCTTTTTCAGGAACAGAAARCCTTGCAGTGTGAGATTTTCCTTATACCATCTTCACTCCCTGGCCCCTTTCCCCTCTCTGTGCCTCAGCAACATGCTGAAATTTACTTCTTTTGTAGTAGAGGAAGAAATAGGAGGGAGAGGGGTATCAAGAACAGAAAAACGGATGGAGGAAAYGATGAGGAAGAAAGTGAACAGAAAATAATTTCCAACTGTAGTTAATTTTCTGAAGGCGTATGGAGGGAATTGTGCCCAGTTAGATATGGAAAATACATATATCAACATGCATTTTGAGAGAGAGCAGTTACAGCTTTACCCTCTTATCTTTATCTTTGAACTATCCTTTTGTCCCACTCTATATTTAGCAGATGCAATGTAGGAAGTGCTAGAAGAGGGGCTGTTACTTATCATGTAAGCCCAGAACACGCTTCAGCCCTGTTATGGGTATGTGACCAAGTACCTGGAAGTGTATCACACAGATCCCTTCCCACTTATTCCTACCTATTCTTAGAAGAGAGAAATTTCTCTCAGAGAGATTATAATTAATTAGTGATTTACAAATAATTATACCCGATTTTTTTTTTTTTTTTTTTTTTTTTTTTTTTTTTTTTATTTTTTTTTTTTTAGAAGACTCATTATGTCTGCAATATGACACTCCTGCATTCTGAGTAGCATAGCACTGTATTATCTGGTAATTTTGTGTAAATATTGAATGTTTAATGACTGCTATTCCAGAGTTTGTGGACAAAGCAAATACACTTTTATGGCCTAATTCTTTTGTAATTTGTCTGCATATAGCCCAGGATTTGGTTCTGACTTACCTCTACTTTACTGATTGCATTCAGGTGTAATGAATGACACGCAGAGAACAGCGATTCAAAATATCAGTTTTCAGTTTGGATCCTTGTTTGATTCATCATTATTGCTATAGTTCTTACATTTTTGTGTCACTTTCACACTTGTATGTGTCCATTATCTTAAGTTTTACTCTTGATTTATGCTAGTTTAAGCAGAATTATAATAGAGCTCACAAAGGTTGAATTAAACAGTTTAGCTGTACTGTATAATTTACTTTTTTGGTTCAACAATAAGGGAGCTTTCACAGTGATTTTTTTTTTTTTTTTTTTTTTTTTTTGTACCTGCTGATCTCTACTTTTAATCATCATTCAGGAATATAGTTTTCATGCAAGTGTCCCCAGGCTACTCCTTTTTTTGGTTGACTGCTGAACTTTGAACACATCTGCTAGTCTATGGTTTCTGAAATGGGGTAGAGATTGCGAGTTTTAAACTTCTTGAGGCCTGAGAGTGCTTTTCAAACATGGAAGCTGTTCAAGATATTGATGCCTCTGTAATATTACTAGCAAAACATAGGTGCTTACCCATGCTTACATCTCTTGTGTGACTAAGTTTTCTGTAGATTGACCTCAATTTATCTGTCTAAATTCTGCTTAAACTGCCCTTCAGATACCTGCATCTTCTCTTTGAATCTTTAACCAATTTTTACCTCATCTGGTCAATGAAAGTAGTAATATTTTTCTTTTTACAGGATAATTAGTGTTTGTCTAATCTGCAGGTAGTCGGTAAGACAGGTCATATGAATACTTTGACAGCTAATGATAAGGACAGTGATGTAATTTTATGCAAGAACAGACAAGACTGGAGAGGTGAAGAGTCTGGCCAAAAATTGTACAGGGTATTTGTGTGATACTGAAAATAGTTCTTGCACACCTTTTTATTATTTCCAAATTGTAACAAGAAAAATATTGTTTCTTTTACCATGGCTAGTGGAAGCCTTTTCAGAAAACTTTTTTTTTTTCTGGAGACTAATACATCATTTAGCATAGGAAATTGGTTCAAATACGCTGAAGTTGTTTATCAACCCAAACATTCCAGGAAACAATTATCACTTAGGGAACATTTTCCTCACTGGCTTGCAGAACAGAGTCACTTCCCAAGTGTATCCTACTCAGGAAGAAATACCAGGTAGCTCAAACAAATTTGTGTTTCACTTGAAGGAAAAAGCAAATGATTCAAAGCAAACCTGATCAGCCTCATGTATTTACAGTCAATAATTTAGAATCCATTTTAGAAGAAAGGAAAGGGCAGATAACAACTGTAGTGAGGTTGTTGACTTGGAAAAACGGATGCTAATATTAAGCAAGTGATGGCTTTTATTTACTATGTGAACATCAGTACATGATACTTTTCTTCAGTTCTTTGTTCTGTCTTCTTTTTCTCTTTCTTCCTCTACTTCACAAAGGAACTTAAATACAAATTTTAGTTGAAACACAATGTTTCTTTTAAATCCAAGATTGTAATTATTAGCAAATAAAACAATGAGATTTTGTTCTGTTGTAGTAAGTGGGTAGACAATGAGCAAGGAAAGCAAAATGCTTTTTCTGAGAACTGGAACATAAAATTCATATGAGCTCATGATGGATAGACCTCTATTCTCAGGAGATGCTCTGTGCTTTAGTGGGAACCCATGACTGCTTTCCTAAGGGTTGGCCAAGTGCCCAGTAGGAAAACCAACTTTTTAACTATTACATGCTGTGTTCATTTGCAAACCATCAAAATATTTAATTTTAAATTTAGGGTAAGAGAACATCTGCTGCAAATAGTCCTGCAGGTGGAGACTTCATAGTTCTTCATTACCTTACACATCTCTAAGACAAATAATGTTCAACTATTATTTTTGTACACCATCATTGTAATTAAAGCTTCTTGGAAAAGAAAAAGGGGAAGAATGTTTTGTGAGAAAATATAGTTGTCAGAAAATCCAGAAAAACCCTGGAAGTTCCTACTGAAAATTAGCCAGCTAAACAAAATGATATTTCTATAAGACAGTTGGATTTCAAAAATTATAAAAAGATATTGTCCATCTTTCTAAAGTCTACTTTGTCACTTTGTTCCTTTTAAATGGTCAGCACCAGCTTGCAAAACATGAGCTTTAATTGTTGCTCAAGAAAAGTACAGCCAATGGCTCTAATGAGTTGCTTCAGTGACCCTTCAGTAATGTGGTCTGATTTGATCTCAAAGATCAAAAAGTTTCATTGCTTCCAGAAGACTGAAACCCCTTTGCTCATACAGAGGCAGCCTTCCATGCAACTTCCAGCAAGCTTATTTGGCTTTAGCCTCAGGTCCGCCACTTCAGAGTCCCCATTCCTTGACATCCTGGCGGCATGTTGCTCTGGCCAAACTCCAGCTCCCTTCTTGGCTGGCTTTCACAACAGCAGCTGCTTAGACCATGCCATCTACCTGCCAGCCGTTCTCCTAGGTTCTCTTTCTGCCCATGTTGTTTCTTTCCTCAGTTTTTCTTTCAACCCTTTCCTTAACCTTCATTTAACTAAACCTAGTTTTATAACTGCAAAAGAACAGTTAAGATCAGTCCTGTTATCCTTTACTGTGCATGTTTGTAGTTAAGGCGAGAGAAGGTAATTTTCTGAAGTGGCACTGCAGCAAATACAAAACTGTTGTGCTTAGTAGACTATTATCACTTGTTTAATTTTTGGTTGTTTTTTAAATAGTAAAGCCACCTGTGCCTCTGATTTATGAGCATGTTTTGATACAAGTAAGATTTCTGCCCCCCCMCCCCCGCCCCGAATGCACTTTCTCCTACAGTACTATGCAAGGCAAGGTGGATAAAACCCTTGACTTGAGCATTACTGCCCTTGTATTTATGTGATTTCATCATTCAGTTTGAATACCTACCTCTCTTAAACTACATAAAGAATGAATTTATAGACATAAAACTTTGAAACTTCAATAATTTATTTTAAAACAATAGCCAGTTTATCTTTGAACTTATGTAAGTACAGAGGAAAAGAGGGAAGAGATGGCAGAAGCATTTTGCGTTGGCCAGAGATGCCCTGCAGAGCGGAACGGACTGTCGTGTAACACAGTTCTCCAAGTACCAGTCAGCTTTTTTGGTTCCACATTGTTCCCAACTCAGTTTGGGCTGTCGTCTGGATCTAAATCTAATCCTGTCCTTTAAATTCCCTTAAGTTTTGAAATAAGGGGGAATATTTGGCAAGAACCACTCTTGGCAATTTAACAACAGCACAGCAGTAGCGTACAGTCAGTTTTGTATCTGCTGGGCTATGCAGAAGGGCACAGTCAGACCTGCTCTGAAAATTTTCAGATGCATCCTTTAAAGCATTTTTTTCAAACTTCACTCAAGCACAGTCAAATGCTGGCCATTGCAACTACATTATGGTTCACATAGCTATACCTTATGAAAATATTCAGTGAAGCCAGTACTTGATGTACTTCTGAAATCAATGGGGAGAGGGAAGAGATTTTCAGTTTACTGTTTTCCTTGTCTGATGCAGAAATGGAGTCTAGCTGCCAATACTGAGGCCTGGGCACATCTGCTAGAAGATAGAGATAATTTTTCAGAAGGGAAAATTTCCTCAGTATCCAGGAGGTTAAGGCTCTTCCTCTGTCTTGTGTTTATAAGGAGTTTCTTTGTGTTCTGGTGCTTTTCACATTGCTGAGTGCTTCAGGTTAATAGAAACTAATTCCATGTTGAAATAGAGTGTGTCTTTTAGAAAACCATCTATGTTTGATTTAAAAAAAAAAAAAAAAAAAAAAAAAGGGAGAAAAAAGTAAGTTATTCCAACAGGAACCTATCCTGAGTGTTTAAGAACCAAACAAACAAACAAAACACGCTTTATTTCTGGCTTGAAATGGTCTGTTTTGAGTCCTATTCATAGTACCTCCTTTATAACTTTATGAGGTTGGAATACTTTCTGTCATATTTCTATTTCCTGGCCAGTACTCACAGGATGGACTAAGTTGCCCCTTTAACTGGTTTTGGTTAGGCTAGACAGGTTGCACTCCTAGGATTTAACATTATTGCCCATAGTTGTTCTGATCATCAGTTACTCCTATTCCCCTTCTCAAAACTGTCTTCATGTTATTAGGACCCTCCTTAGAGTCTGGACATCAGATCTGCACATGGTATTCTGTTAGCATGACATCTCTGCCAAATATTGGGGTATAATCGTTTCCTATTGATGCTCTAGATTCCCTTGCATAGGTATCCATTGATTACATTTGTCCTTTTTGGTCCCACCAGTACACCAGGCACTTCATGGCTAACTAATTACCCTTTAAATTTTCTAGTCCTAAACAGTGTCATGGTTTGCTAAGACGACATTTTGTTTTGTATATTTACACTTTTTTTTTTCTTAGATGTATGACTTAAGATACGACTTCAAAAAAGCCACATGCTGCTTGCAGATACCCAAGTTACTGAGCAGTCCTGAGAAATCCGAATCAGCAAACTGTCCTCTTTACCAATCCTCCACTCTTCCTATAATCAGCAAACTAAATAATCATTTTATGTATCCCTGATCAGCAAAAGGATTGATAGATTAAGAGTATAGCATCAAGCAATGGCTTTATGATTTTGTGTATGCTGTGGAACACAGAAAAGATGGGTACATATGCAAGTTGTGGCCACATCCTTACCCCAGCGCATGTGCTATTTCTTCCTGCACAGTAGTTTATACAAAGCTGGTGTGGAGGCTGGGGGCTCTGTTACACTCAGGGTCAGTTCCAAATGTGGTGAAAGAACAGGACTGCACAATGAATTTTGAAGCACACTGGCCGCATGGTTGCGTACAGCCTAGATGATTCCCTGGAAATGTGTCTGTTCTGTTAGGATTTCTGTTTACAGTTCTATTTTGACAGCAACCTCTAATCATTTTAAGTCATTTAAATGTGTGCCATATTTTTATGTTGTTCTGTTTTCTAAATAGCAATGGCTACTTTCACACCAAGCTGAGCTTGCTTTGTTACTCCCCAAAGGGCCTGAAGTTGCTTTCTCTCCAAATACACAATTATCCAACTCTCTTGGGTCTGTGTTCAGTCTCTTGATTCACTCTTATTAGGCAGCACAATAGCAAAGACTTTGTAGATAAAAGAATGAGTAGGACTTGGAGTTAAGCAGGAGCATTTCTTGCTCACATGTAATTGCATTAAAAAAACTAGGCATATGACACTACAGCTATCTTCCTAACCACTTTTGAAGATCATAACCATGCTTTTTGCCCATGATTTTGTCAGAACAAAGAAATGAAAGTTAGCTGGAACATTAAGGAACAGTCTCCCATATTCACCTGCAGAAGATGTCTGTTTCAGAGTGGTCTGCAGAACAGTTGCTCCATGTGCTACCACTTACCTCAGGCTACAGCATCATTCTTACTGTTTTCACTTGTTTCTTGTAGTATCTCTTAAAAAAAATATTGCTGCCTTTAAAGCAAATGAGTTAACTGAACTGCTGAGGATCTCAGTGTTTTTCCATGCCTGTTTCAAAGCAAAATCGCCCTTGCCTGTTTTTTGGTTGTGTGGTTTTTTTTTTTTTTTTTTTTTTTTTTTTTGTAAGCAGACTTCTGTCTCCCTGTCTTCCCCTCCTCCTTCCTGTCTTTTGGCATAACTCGATGTATGAATTGTGATACTTGCCACTAGATGACCGAAATTCCTTGAACTACACTCCACAAAAGCAGCAGTGAACTTGACAGAGAAAAACATGAGCCTATTTGTAAGGCAGAAACAAGGACTTCACACTTTGTGTTTCTGATGTTTGTTCTTTATCTGCTGTGCAAATTCATTTGGTTTTGGTTACGAGCCACTAAGGTATTTTTGTTTGCTTGCTTTTTTAAACAAAACTTATGCAAAATATTATACGAGAAGAACTCAATTTTCCATTGCAGTTATGGAGCTTTTCAATGGGAGCAAGAGTAGAACAGGGTCCCTAAAACAGACTTCCTGTTACCCAAGCTAATGGTGAGGTAGGACTATCTTGATTAAGCAAAGCTCATGTGTTGCAAAATGTATGCTTTTGGAGCTTAAATATATTATAAGGAAAATGCAATGCAGAAAGAATAGTGGCAGCTACTCCAACTACTGAATCAATACAAGAGCATATTATACAAGTGTAGTTGTGTATCATGTAGGTTCTAGCTGCCTCATATGAAGACAGCTGGGGTTTCCCCTTCAAGTGGTTTGAAAATGTTCTGGTAAGTATCCAAACTTAGAGAATAAGTTAAGCAACTACATTTTCAGAATTTATCCATCACAGATTATTTCCGTACATACCAAATGTTTACAAAAACTTAGTGAAAAGGAGGTACTGATAACTATGGCTGTTGTATAATAACGATTAGGTATTCTTGATATTGTATTTTAACAGATTATTGGTTATACAAGACTGAAATACTGGGACAATATTCTTGGAGAACTTACAGTCGAAACCAATGCATTGACAAGCAATAGCTGATGTGAAAATAAAGTGAAAAGGCCTTTTATTTTTACTGCCATTATATGCCCCTTTTGATTTTACATACATTTAATGTTAATTTCTCTTCTAACTTGATGCTTAACTCATCTACTCTTTAGAAAGATGTGAGTGGAAAAGTAGGCTTTGTGTTTCTGATGGCTTTGGAAAGAGAACAGAGCGAGCAAAACCTTACCCCAAAATATATTCTCCCTTCCATAAGTTTTTCTTTCAGTTGTCTTCCCTCCCCAGCTGTGCTCTTTTCTGAATCTACGTCCATCAAAATATTTCTAAAACAACTTAAGACTTTATATAAAACAATTTTTGAATGTTGAGTTTTCTAAATTGATTTTCCAAGATGCTAATTAAAACCTTTATTTGTCACTCACTCTACACATGACTTTCCTCTATTTCTGACATAAGTGTCTCTTGCCACTTTTTCCCCAACAGGCAGCTTATTATTTGCAAGCTTGTTGTACAGATGCTGTGCAAGCACAAAGAGACAGTTCAACAGGAAAAGTAATGAAGGATTATTTTGCTAACACTTCTATCCATGTGACATATACATTCAAGTTACTCACGTGCACATTTCTAAAATCTGTTCCCAGGATACTGCAGGAAAAAAACCACAAATTCTCTGACTTCACTTTTGTTTTATCAGTGAGTTTGTTTTGCTTTTGTTTGTTTGTAGTTTCTGGGAGTCATATGATAACTATTCATTTTTCTTTTTTTTTTTCTCCCTTTATTAGTGTTTGTCTCTGATCTACTTACAACTCTATACTCTTGCAAAATGTACGTGTATTACTTGTTTCTGAATAGTAAGATACACATTACAGAAGACAGAATTTTAAAGACCTAAAGGGGAGCAAAAGTATGTATATGCGTGTGTGCATGTATAAAATGGATGCTGATTTTGTTACCGATATCTCAAGCAACTGCAATTATCTTGGTCATTTCCATGTGGTTTTCTGGTTATTTTTCTTTGATTAGCGATATATTTATGTGAAAACAGGTGTAACCTAAATAAAGTTATTAATTATTAAGGAAAAGAGTGCATTTATTTCAAAGATATTTTAAATATGAACTCCAGCTGTTACTTGTTTCTGTGATATATTTTAAATTTTTCCCTTCCAGTTTTTTAAGTATTTGTATTTAAGATAAAATGACTATTCACGTTGTCAGGCAGAATGAGCAGGACTAATGTGGTTAAAATGTTGTAATATTTCAAATATTTGTTTGCCGTAACAGAATATTTCTGGAGTGAACTACCAGTGGTGTAAGAGCTTCAGTGAAAGACAAACTCAAATCCAAGGACTTAATGTTGATTCATGTATTCAGTTGAATTGAAGCTAAACTGTTTGCCTTAACTATGGCCACATCTCTGTTCTTCATCTTACCTGAATTAGTAATATTAATCTCCTTTCCAATATCTTCCTAGGGAATGTGACATTTAATTCTTTATGCCAGGCCATTCTAGGTTCAAATGCCTTGATCTTCTCCATCACTTCTGAGGAGAAGTAGTCATTACAGACATAAATGCTGCATTGAGATAAAAATGTACACAATTGTTTGAGCAGAAACAAAACCTCAAGCAGAGTGAAGGAACATTCTGGATTCTGTGCTATAAATCAAACACATCATGTGTATTGTGGTTATACACAGCCTCAAATACCTACAGATTTAAATTTCCCCTGGTATGATTCGCAGCCCCAGCTGACTCACTGTATTAGTCCCAACCAGGATGTTTTTGCTTCTGATGGTGGTCTGTTCTCCTTGTATGCAATACATGTGAATCTCAGTCTCTGCTGCTTCGGTGACTGGCCCCACGGTTAAACTCCTGGTCAGAGCATTTTTGCTGAATTAGGCTACTCCTTTAGTACAGCTGCTTCCTATTTGCCTGGGCTGATTTCAGTCTCAGGCTTGGTTTTTTTTGCTTTCTTTTCAGTTCCACCTTTTTGTTAGGATTGGCCAAAACCAAAGGGCTGGGACTATGCCTCAACTCTGAGTGTGGCAAAGCAGCTCCTGAGGGCCATTCCTCTACTGCCAACTAGCAACAAGAAATCTGGTGTAAGATTTCTTCCCATCCATCTCACAAGCACAGCTCTGGACTGGTTGCCCATTGTTCACAGGAATCATGGAGAGAAATGTTGTCCTTTTAATACTGTTGCACGTAGAGAGCTGGGGCTCCAGATGTTTCCTGCTTTCTGTTTCAGCTCTCTTTTCCCATGCTATTAAACATTTTTAGTAGGCATTTGGGAGAAAAGAAAGTGGTGTGATAACAGAAGAAAAAGTGCTAAAAGTGCATGGCTAAATCCCATCTTCTGCACACACAGCTTAAACAGCAGCATGTCCCCCATGTTCTTCTGGAGCTGCTAAAATGCAGCTGGCGAAAGCAGAGCCCAGGCAAATCTGAAATGAAGGTGTAGAAGAAAGTGCTTTTCGCAACTTGCTAGTTCTGTATTTTCTTCCTCTATTTACAACAGCTGCTTTCAGACTACTACACTGGACACTAGTTTTTAATGTTTTGGAAAATTCTCAGTGGTTCTGGAAGCTCAATAGCTTCAGTGGCGGTATGTGCTAGTTCCATCTGTGATGAGTGAGAGGAAGGTTCTTAGTTCAATGAAACACATCTAGCAACTGTGATCTATACATGACCCTCAGGTTTAGCTACTGCAGCAGGAATTTGTGCTGAATGCTTGTATGTATATGAACAAATGTATCAGTAAGTGACCACGTGCATTTCAAATGCTGTGTAGCTTTATGACCACCAGCAGTCTCCTGTTTATTTAGGAGGGAAAGGGAGAATCTTGTTTTAAAAGTCTGAAATGGAAATACCTACATTCATTTCAGTTGTTGAATTACTGATATTGTTGTTCAAGACTCTCTTGTTAATAATAGAAAGGATATATTGTCATATGTAAACACAGATCATCTACTCTTCCTTTTCTGTGATTTTTGGATGAGGTAATTYAACTGCATTTCTTAGCTGGGATTTTATTTGGTTTATTTCTTCAGTATCTTGAAGAACCTTGCAAAAGCTGCAAGTTAAGTGTGAAGGTATATGGCATAGTTTCAGAAAAGTCAGGAGCATGATATAGTGGTCGTTTTGTGGTGGTCAAATGATATGAGTAGTTCTTTTGACACACCAGAAAGGTATATGTATTAGGTCTCAAGGAACTTCTTAGCTGCATAACAACTGGCTTTCAAAGGTTTCACATCTGTTTTTCTGTGCCAAGTGTGTATGGGAGAAGCCTACAAGGTCAAGAGAAAATAAGCAAAAGTCAAAGACAGACTTGTAAGACACATAGTAACATCTGGTAAATGACTTCCTTCTACATTTGTAGAGCTCTTGTTTACTGCAGTGAATGTGAAATGTTTTTCTTGGCAGGATTATAGGATTAAAGTCCATCAGTCTGGGAATAAAGTTCATACAGGTTTATAATATTACTAATACACAGTAATAAATTGCAAATGTAGTTGCATTTAAAACCTGTATCTAGTAAAAAACTCATCAAGCAGTGATGCTAAATGGTTAGAAAATAAGTAGATTTTATTCTCTCTCTCTCTTGCTCTTTTTTTTTTTTTTTTGGTAGTATTTGAGAGGCATTTTAAATACTTCTACTGGCTTATACTGGCATATGAAGTGCTGTGATTGTGCCCTCTGTCAATTGACTATCATGTAAATCTGCCTTTGTGCTAATTAAAGGCCCATGTTCTCAGTCAGAGAAACAATGGAGCAAGGTAGCTAAACACCACTAGTGATCTAGGCTGAGGACATAACACAAATGAAGTTTTGTGTATCCCTTGTGTCATGGGACCACGAAAAGGGGAAAAATCTGCTGAAGAAAGGTAAGTAAAAGAAACAGGGCTGATCTGGTTTGGTGAATTTCTGTGATAGCTTCCAGCTGATCCCACACTGCCATCCCTCCTGACAGAATATTCAGGGAGGAATGGTCATGCAAACAGAGCTTGATTTCTATGGGAACTGTCTTCCCAGATGAATGTTTTTCTTCTATGGAAAAAAAAAAAGAGAGTGTGTAATTTTTGATAGCATGGGTATAGCAAACAAACAACTTGCCCCTTCTCCCTCTCCCCATCTTCTTTCCTTCTAGGACTCAAATTCTGCAGAGGTTAAAAAAAAAAGAATCAGGGACAGCTGGGCTCCTCAAACAGAAGTTGCAAAGGTTTATTCAGTTGTAGGAGTACTTCAGTGAGTTCATGTAATCATTTAAAGTTTTATTCTCTGGTAATTAATGTTCCTGTGGTATTTTGCATTGCTTGGACTTTGTTCAATGCTGAATAGTTTAACTGGAACAACAGAAGTGATCCCCTCTGAGATCAGGACTTGGATCAAATGGAAACTGAAAAAAGTCCATGGGACTAGCTGATTCATAGACTAAAATCAGTGTTGTAGTTTAGTCTCAAATGCATGTGGAAACTTCTTTGTAGCTTTTAAAAGTTTTAGCTGTGATATTAACTGAAGTCTCTAAGGCTAGGCAAATAAAGATTTCTTCATGCTTGCAGGAAACAGAAAAGAGGGTTGAAAGAGAAAAGAGTTCATGTAAAGTTCTTCCTGTAGAATTGTGTATAGATACATTTCTAGAACAGTTCCAAAAACTGTGATTGTAATTTGGCAATGTATGTGTATCTGGTATCAAATCCTGCTTGCATTACTTGAAAAATCAGGCCAGTTTCTAGAGAACAAAATGTGGCTGTGTTGTCAAAATTCTTGTTCATTGCCTACAGATTATTTGCTAGTTAGTTTTCATGCCAATATACCAGCTTGGCTGCATTGACTTGAACGCAATCTCTCCTGATTTAAACTGGCGTTGTGGAACCTGGCCCTTTGCATTTATATTTATAATGAAGTCTGTTTATCGTCTTTGATAAAAGCAGGAAAACCCAGTCTGCTTGAAAATCAGGGTGAATTGTTCAGTTGTCCTTGTAATGAGGGACAGTTGTATTTTTCTATTATCTTTGATTAATGTGCTCTTCATAACTACATGACTTCCCTATGGATTTCACCAGCCACATGTCAGCAAGTGTAAGAGCCAATTTCTTGCCCTCCCCTTGGCCTGACTTGGGAGCAGAGAGCCATAATGGACCATGAAAGTCCGAGAGCAATTATTTCTAGCTAATCAAACACAAGAAATAGCAGGAAGCAAGGTTTGTTTATGGAACAGATGTCTACTAAGAAACCTACAGTTTTTATTTACTACTTCCAAAGAAGATTACTAGAAAATGAACAAAATAAAAGCCCTATAATATTTGAAAATAAGGACAGTTTAAAAATCAGTCAGAAGGGAGAAAAATCTCCCCAGTATTTAAAAGATGTAAGCTCATTGTTTCATATCTGCTTTTTAAATAACATGATATCTTTCCATGTTTTTTAAGGTGATAATGTTACGAAAATGATTAGGACGACAGAAAGTGGATGTTTCAAGGTGAGTCAAGCTTAATTTATTTTGAAAGGTCATAGTTAATGAAGTTTTAAGGTGTAGACTAAGGCAAATTATTTATACTCTGGATTCAGGCCAGTGCAGTGCTATATCAGCCCCTGGGTAGCTTAGGGGGAAATTTCACCTTAAGCAGGAAAGAAATTTATTTCTCTGCATAGTAGAAAGCTGCCCAAAGCTACCCCTCTTCAGGGAATATAGAGTATTAACTTCCTACATACTCTTATTCTTTCCCACCATGCTACCATCTTTTTCTCTTTGGGGATGCTGGAGGGGAAAATTCTGCCCTGATGTTGCAGTAGAAAGAGTGTCCCATCCATTTGTGTAACTGGTTGGTCCCTGAGTACACTTTGTGTGGATTGTTCTCGGTATCCACCTGTCCATTACCAGCTGTCACACTCTGGCTCTGCATCTGGCATCAGCTGTAATCAAATGTAGGCTACTTAAGTTGTCAGCAAAATTGAAGCTCAGACTTTTAATACAAAGAGCAAAACACTGCTAATGTTGTTGTGAAAGTTGTGTCCTATGTTTCTTCATAATGATATATTTGGCGTATATTGTGTATTTACTTGGTGGGCTACATTAGGAGAAATGTGGTGATGCTTCCCCTCTACTCAGCACCGGTGAGGCCACACCTGGAGTGCTGTGTGCAGTTCTCTAGTACGAGAGAGATGGAACTACTGGAGAGAGTCCRGCAAAGGGCCACTGAGATGATTGAGGGACTCTCATATGAGGAAAGGCTGAGAGAGCTGGGACCGTTCAGCTCGGAAGAGAAGGCTCGGGGGGGATCTTATCAATGTATATAAATATCTGAAAGGAGGGTGCAAAGAAGATGAAGCCAGACTCTTTTCAGTGGTGCTCAGTGCTAGGTCAAGAGGCAGTGGGTACAAACTGAAATGCAGGAGATGCTGTCTGAACAGCAGAAAACCCTTTTTTACTGTGAGGGCAACTCAGCACTGGCCCTTATTGCTTGGCAAGGTTGTGGAGTCTCCGATGTTGGAGATACTCAAAAGCCATCTGGACATGGTACTGGGCAACTGGCTCTAGATGGCCCTGCTTGAGCAGGGGGGTTGGAGCAGATGACCTCCAGAGGTCTCTTCCAACCTCAACCATTCTGTGATTCTGCAAAGGGTGAGTATTTCAGCCACATACATACATTAAATAGCGTGTTTCCAAGCTCCTTGGAGCTCAGTGCTCCTTAGAAATCTAGATGGAGCCACACTCCACAGTCCCTAGAACAGGAAAGAGAGTCTCCCCTGCAAATCAAAAGAGCTGTTTTTCTCATTTCTCCTGTTACCATCTGTTCACGCTAGACAATTTAATCCATATTAATAAAGACTCAGCTCTGAAAATATTTGACAAAAATCTCCACCAACCAGTCAATCATAGCCTGAAATAAATATTGAAGAGCACTAGAATGTCTTGGCCCAACTATCAGACATATCTGGATGCACTGAACCATTGTTCAAAGGTTCGTTGTGCATAACTGTGATTCTGACATATGAACACTGTCTGCCCAGATTATTAAAGAAAATAAAAATAAAGCCATCTGTTTATTATACTTGCAGGTCACTTCCTGCTTATAGAGTTCTTGGAGATAAATGCTGTGAAGTATGGAATGGTGCCTCTTGTATTTTAAATTAATTCAAGAAGGCATACTGGTATTTATGACCTCATAATTATATACAAAGGAAAAGAGGGAAATCACGCCTTTAGGTGAAAAAAGCTGACCAAGAAAAAAATTGTGTGTAAGCAATTGAAATGGCCTTATAAATAAAAAAATGTTTTATTAACAACAAACTAGGGCTTCAGAAAACATGTATTATTTTCTAAATAAAATCTTCCCCCCCCYCCCCCCCCCCAGGTACAGCATATGAATGGAAAGATCCAGAGTCTTTTCTGTATATCTGTTTGGTAAGATTTCTGTTATGCTTCAGCTGTGTGGATTTCTCTCTGATAAATACATCATGGATTCCCCCCATCACTGGTGATCTGATGTACTGGGAAAGTGAAAATAATTTTTTAATTGCTCTTTGGTGGCACATTATGTTCTGCATTTATCTGTATTAGATAGAAGTATGCTGCTCTGGTGACAGTAAATGCTGTGTGTTTATACTTGCGATGTTTTCTGGGAGCTTCTGGAAGCTATTGGACTAGATCCTCAGAAAACATGAACAATTACAGTTGTATTGGATTTGGCCTATGAGAAGACTTTTTTACCTCCATTTACAGCTATGAAGGGTTAACAGTTGCATTTTAGTTTGATTTAAACAGAGCTTCAGCGAAATCTTTACTTCAAGGACTGTCTGTGTAAGCTGCAAGGGAAATCAACCTATGTCAATCTACTCATCTTTGGACACTGGCTTACATCCTTTGCTGCACTGTAAGGAAGTTATCTGTAAAAAAGTAATTGCACGAATAATCCGAAAGAGAAATCCATGACATGTCATTGCTTTTCCAGAGAAATAGTATGTAGGTGTCTTAGTGTTGTCTAAGACTAAGAAAGGACAATGTCTTTTTTGGAAACTGTTGAGTAAGAAATTGCACTGGACCCTGAATAGCCTTGACACTCTCCAGCCATAATAATTGCAACTTTTGTAGCCCTTGGAAATAGAATTAGGGAGAGTTTCTCTACTCTCTCCCTCACTTGCACAGGCATGCAGAGGTGGGACAGAGTTTTGCCAATTGGTTCCTTTGTTGCTGGCAGACAAAGTGATTAATTAGTGTTGCAACCGGCCTTTCCCTTTCCTTTTTTAAAAGTTTGCTTAAAAAACTAAGACTAAGATCAAGAGCTTTGCAGATGTATTAAGAATTAATGACCCTTGTGTAAGTCACACATCCCGTGCCAAACAATCTACATCCCAGCTGAGGTGATGAGCACAGAGACAATCTCTGACAGGGAGTATGTCATGGGAGTAGCAACTGTGCAGGAACAAGTATTGGGAATGACTTCTTACAGGGAAAACAGAAGAAGATTAGGGATTCAGAAAAAGACGTGACCAAGATGTCCATAAAAATGAAAGTTGACTAGTCTGACAAGTCTTGGATTTCAAAGTTTTGTTGGATGTATATCTAGACCCTAATGGGCCTGATTTTTTTTTTTTTTTTGTTTGTTTTTTTTTTTTTGTCCTTTTGTGTTAGTTCCTTTGTGTTAGTATGAGACAGAGGTATCCTCTTATGCAGTGATTCCCTTGAGCTTTTCCTACTTACCTGTCTTTTAGTCATAGTGAAGAATCCAGGCCTTTTGATATGATCCCCTATTGCAGATGAGGATTAGCTAGGATGAGGGGAATTACCCACTCCATACTAGGCAAGGTTGAGGTATAGTTAAGGGAAAACTTACGCATGGAGCTCTTTGTTTTAGCTTTTTTTCTATGTGCTATAGAGGAAGGAACTTTCCTTCCTTACAAGACTGGACACAGTCTAAATGACATACCCTGGGGTGGCCAGTTTCATTCTGCTGTTTCATGCTTCTCTGTCTCTCTTATCCTCCCCTGGAAGCAGGACAGGCCTTTCCACACCAGACTGGGAGAGGAATAAGCAGGAGGAAGGCTGTACTACTCCTTCCTTCAGACTCAAACATCAGTTCTCCACCTTTTGCCCAGTAAAATGCCATAATATTTTCTGAGGTAAGCAGGTCCCAAGCAAGGGGTGAGCGATGAGCCTGTGTTGAGGTGTAGGATCTGACAGTATGGGAGAAGATGAAAAGGAGTGGGTCTCTGTGTCCCAGTGATGCTTCACACAACCTCCACAGTCAAGTCCTTCTGGAGAGGTCAGACCCCTTCGCAGCCCTTCCCAGTGAGATAAGATTCTCTCAAGCAGGAGACTTGYAAGAGAAGGAAAAGCCCCATATCTATCTGCAGATACCTAAATCCTTTTGCACTTACTGTTTTTGCAAATACCACAATAGTTGGCATTATGACGAGACAAAGTCATATTTTGTGTCAGTAACACAGAAGATTCCAGCAGTGTCACCTATTGCTGTCACAGTCATTATCACTAAGGCAGTTACCCTGCTTCCCAGCCAAACTTAGCTCACTCTTCGGGAGTTTGGGGGGAGGCAGGGAAAGCAGAGTTGGTGTTTGACAGCCTGCACCTGGGAGTGTACATGCACCCTTTTATGTCTTATCACACAGCTATACCAGCCAAATACTTTCTTTGTGTGTCAGGAAAAGGTGCAGTGACATGAGCTGGCTGCCAGTATTTGACAGGAGAGTGGTTCAGGGAGAGAATCAGATGGTTAGTTGAAGATAAGATGCTAAAAGATGTACACCTACAACTGATACTTGGTGTGGCTATGATGAAAGAATCAATGACCTTTGCAGTGCTGCTAACGGATCACAGAGTGAGGTCTCTGGCAAACTTTTACAAAGCCTAGGTTGTAGTGCTTCTTACCATTGAAAAGATTCTTGAAGATTAATGTTTGGAAGGGAGAAAATTATAGGAACATATTTGCAAAATTCCTGGGGGGTTTTTTGTGGTTTGTTTTTTTTTTTCTTTAGTTCTCAGAGAGATTTTAGAGACTTAGAGTAGCAACCTGTTTTTCTTGACTTTCACCAATGTTATCTGACTTAGCAAATGACCTTGCAGGCCTTTTAGTCTCTTTCTATGCTCACTGGCCAGGACCTCTTGCTCTTACAAAGACTTGTGTGGCTTGACATGGCTTAAGGCTGCTTCAGTTATGAGCTTCACAAACAAAAGTTAGCTTTGCTATAGCTTTAATGCCAGAAAATAAACACACGTACACTTAAAATCCAATGAAAGTCAGGCAAAGTCTTTCTAGGGGTTTTAGTTCAATCACTACAACCCTACTCAACTAGGGAGCCTGGAGAACAGGTAAAGAGTAGAAGGAAGAGTCCTGCCTGCCTTTCATGTAGAAAAACCTGACTTCATCCTTTTCAAGGCAACAGAATGTCAAGTCAGGTTGTGTTGCCTAAGGCTGCTATGCAGTGAGGGGATTTAAATGTAACCTCTGCACACAGAAAAAGGAAGTCCCTTAATTCATTCAATATTTTATTAGAAATCTCTTAATGCTGGTCTTATTCCTAAAGGTAAACATCTCAGAGGCTTTTCAAAGCCTGTATTTCATTATTTAATAATCTGTTTTCAGTAACACAATTCCCTAGGTCTGAGCTTGTAGCTAAGTCCACAGGCTGGAAATATCAGCAGCCCAGGAACTGTTGAATAATTAAGCCATTGGTGCCTGTAAGTGTTAGGGCTTGAATCACTCATATTTTATTTTCACAAACTGCTGGGAAAAAAAAGTGCTGTGAAAAAAGATTACCTACTAGCTCTTTTTAAGGACAATATGACTTTTGTCTACAATGGCATGGTTTGAAACTGTATGAATTTTTGTTTAGAAAGCAGTATTTATAGGAGAATATTTAGCAGTGAGCCTGCACATACCTGGCTCTTTGTGTAGAGCAGTTTCACCTGTATGTAATAGTTCTCCCATCTTCTGGACTCACTGGAAATCCCTATCTCCATGCAGAAGCTAAATACATTTTTATAGGACTTCTGTATGGCAACCTTTTTTCAAGAATTCCTGGGAAGAGCCATTGACTGGAAAATACAGGATAGTGTTTGGCTGTGGAACAGCACAGCCCTATACTAGGTGTGTGTGCCTAAGTGCTTGTTCTTGTGCTTTGCGCACATGTGTGTGTGCATGTATGTGTACACAAGCACACATTTGCACGTATCCTGTCTCTCAAATGGGGGAAATGTCTCTGAAGGTAACTGAAGGCCAAATATTTGGACTACTCATTTTGACATCTCAGACACTGAGGTGGAAGTGGGATCATTTTGAACCCATAGGATATGACATAAACTGCTCTCTAATTTCAAGCAGATGGAGGCAGGTCAGTCCACTGAGGGAGTTTCTCATCCACGAATGATATATGTCATGATTGTTCTTCATCAGAGAAAGATGAGATTGGTTTTATCATAGTACCATTTACCCTGGAGGAGGACAAAGTAGTACAATCATGGACATAGTGTAAGAGAATAGGAGTTCAAGGAGGGGTAACAGAGGGCTTTTGTGAGCACTAAGAATGTGCACTCCCTAATTTAGTCCAGACAGAAAACAACTGAGTGAGCGCCATAATTTAGTACGGAACCAGATTACTTTCTTCTGTAGACAATTTGAAATCAGTTGCTATGTGGAGTGAGATGGCTGGATAGAAATGGGGGAGGGGAGGAAGGGGAAGAAAATGGGATTTTGATGAAATGTTGTAGGACATGAGAATATTTTCCTTGTACTGCTAAACAGAATTCTGCACTTAGCAGTGCAAAGAACAAATTAGTACAAAGCAGAAAATACATACGAACTGTCTCGAATACTGTTTTTTGTTCTGTTGCATATGGTAGTATGACAATGCTACCTTTCTGTATCCATCATCAAACATACGTATGAAGCTAAGATCTGGAAATAAGTGGTTAGAATTAATCTATTTTTTTCATTGTGTCCATTTGTTTACTTTGGCTTTTTGAAATACTTTGGGACTCTTGTGATCTGTAATGGGAAATCTGTCTGCATTCCCTTCAGAGTTTATTTGCTGTGTTTACAAGCTTAGACTACATCGACATCGTTACTAAGGAGAAACTAGCTTTTGACGACGCAGGAAGCTTTAGCAACTTTATATATACATACAAAATTTAAACATACAAGCATCACAGTAAAAAACAAATTTTAAATTCTTTGCTTTCAAACCACTCATAAATTATGAAATACTGGAATTAGGCTCACCTCTACAACCTCTGTTAGACCCTTCTGTCTTCTGTATGTTCGTTATAAAATAGTTGGTAATTTTGGCTATCAGCATGAAAACATTTTTCTGGTAACTTTGAGGAGAACAAATTGCCTCAAACATCTAAAAAATTACAAAAACATGAAGCTTTTCTGCTTTTCAGATCACCAAACATTATTTTAAAATAACTTTCTTCTTGGCTAGGGTTGACCGGACTTATTTGCTGCCTTGATTTAAACATCATATTGACATCTTGTTGTGATTAGCTGCAAAAAGAATATGGAGATATTAATGATTAGTCAATATCCTGTGAATTAAGCAGACTGTGACTATTTTCTGCAATTGAGTAATGGTGAACAGCAGACTAAAAAAAAAAAAAAATCAGAGCTGTTTATGAATGTTACAAGTCAATCAAAAAGAGTTTCTGTGATTATGAAGACATCCCATTTCTTTAATAGCTGTGGTTAAATTATAAAGGATTTTTTTCCAGACTGTTAGCAATAATTGAAAATATGAGTACTGAAACTAAAGGACTTGCTTTCATGGTATCCTTTTGATTCTTTTCTAAAAAACAAAGCTCTACCTTATGGTTTATTTTATGAAAGTTTAGAATTAGGATTTTAGCAAGTAAAAATTAATTATTTATGCAAAATCATGTTTTTACCAAACACCCCCTTATATTTCTGGTTGTTTTCCAGGATACGGTATATCTTATCTGATGATCATACTTACCTTTTCTGTGCTGGAAAGGGAAAAAAGTGAAGCTTCTAAAATGTGGCTTAAATCTTAAACTAACRTTTTCACACACAAACTAATAGAGAAAGTGTCTTCTGCCATCACTCCTATCTTGTGGTCCAAGACTATTTTCTTCTAGTTCTTGGTGTTTCTCATAGAACAGATCTTTTTCTTGTCTTTGCCACTAGGATTTGAGAAAATTGGTGTAATACAATTGTACTCTGTTCCAGTTCAGTGTCACTATTGGTTTGAGTCACTACACTTGCTGAAGTGGGTAGGTTTCTTTTCAGCAGTTAGCAGTCTAAATGTGAACGTTTCTGGTTTTGCTGGGTCTTTTGGTTGGTGTTTTGGTGTGGGTTTTTTGGTTTTTGTTGGTNTTTTTTTTTTTTTTTAGCAAAAGCTGTTTATTGGAGACTGTTCGTTTGTCCAGTGATCCTTTCAATGCTAAAACTTGTTGATTTGTCTTAGTGAAGTAATTTAATACTGTAGCAGCAATAGAGGATAAAACGACCTGCGTGACATAGCAAGTAACTTTTGGTTCTGAAGGAACTAATTGATTTAATAATATGAATGTACATGTATGGTATTTGCCTCAAACCAAGAGGATTCTGGATCTAATACGATGCTGTGTTGTATTAGATCAGGGGTTTAGAGTGCAGAAATGTTTTGTTAAGTCCTTTTAGTCTGATGCAATGACAGTATATCCTTTAGTTCTTCAGATGACCTCTCTGAACTTAAAGTTCATATTTTAAAACACCAACCAGACAAATGACAGGATGGAAGCTTATGACATACTGATTTTATTTGAGACTGGTACTTCAACATTTTGCTCTTTAAATAACACAAACATTTTCGGTTTTGTTTTTTATAATTGCCAAAGAGTTATGTCCCCAGCCACCTTACTAAAATAAATCAAAACAGTTCCTTGTATGCACTGTATTATAACCACAGCAGATGACTTATTTTAATGACATTTTATCCTTTTTTGAGAGTAGCAGAAGTATTAGTGTGAAGGATAAAAGATTATTTAAAATAGTAATCAGATATTTAATTAGTTCCAGGTAAGCAACCTCAAATCACCTCAGATTTGCAACAGGGAAAGCACATATACAGGTAGTTATCATACAGCTGCTAAACTGAGGTAGCTTGTCAAATTTTCTGCCCTGTTCTCGCTCACTCTGGCAAAAGTGATGCAACTTGCCTCCCTTTTTGTCTTCACTCTGGGGATAAAAGGACATTCATAGCAGCAACGTAAGAGGCTTCTGCCAGTTTTCCATCAATAGGTAAATTCAGTATTATTTGGGGAATGCATGTCCCTGAAGAACAGAAGGAAGAAATAAATAGCTCATCTTGAATGAGTATTCTTAGAATAAACACATGTGTAAATATGAATGATGTAATGCACATTGTTCTTTAGAATTAAGAGTTCCCTTTGGAGTTAGCAGGCAATTAAATGTCAAATTTGAGGCAGAAATTGAACCAAGATGCTATTAGATTATTTTTTCTCTGTTGCAACAACTCTCATTTCCTTTTTAAAAATCCAGCTTATTAAGCTGTTTTAGATGTCACAAAAGGGCTTGGACAAATAGCTGTTAGGTCCCTGCATTAATCTTGATAACTTTGGTATTGTTGGCTTACTGTAAACCACAAAAAGTCATGCTGTCGTGTGTCTGTCCACAAAATTAATCTTAACACCACACTGCAGCTTGATTTAGAGGCCGTGCCTAAGATAAAGAAGTTTAAAGAATCCATCAGTTGCACCTAGAATTTCAGTGTATCTTTAAAGAAATGGGAATGAAAGTCAAATGCGGTTTTTAATGCTTGTTAAAGTGAAAACTTACTGAATTTCATTACTTAGGTCCTCATTGTTTTAAACCACTTATTAATGAATTGATTAATTTATAATTATTTAATTTCTCATCTCTTATATAATTATGTAATTATTTGATTTAATTAATTTATCATATGCTTATAATTTATTTTATAGACTTCAATTAATTGCCAATTAATATTAATTATTCTTTTATTAATATATAAATTATTCAGCTTTTGTTCATTAACTTTCAGCATACTAGGAATTTCCAACAACAGCTGTGCATTTTCAATACACTATACTTTATTGGTAACAGATCCGGGTATTTACTTCAATAATGCTATTTTATCCCACACAGGGATTTTTATTGTTCATTTATAACAAAGTTTTCCTACTGTACAAATTTGAAACTCTTTCTCTACTACAGTTTCAACACTTTAGCTCTTGCTACCATAAATGCTGCCATATTACCTTTCCTCTGAAACCCAAGTGATCGTCCAATGAATAATTTTAGGAAAGTTTTACCCCTGTAACAACTTGCTCAGAATAAATATGTCTTGGGAAAGGACTTTAAGAAATGAAAAATTTGTTTGTATACGTATCTCTTAAAACTTTTGCTTTTCAAGTTTTATTAAGGAGCAGAGTTCATTTTAAGCTTGTGATTCCAAAGGCAGATCATTGAAAGAAGATTCAAAGAGGCCTAATTAAATTGTCCTTTGCAAAAATATCTTTATGGAAATGTGACCTTTCTGTTTTTATGCTATGGATGACCAAATTCCATTTTAAGGTTTGAAAGAAGGACAGAATGATTGATTCTATTGTCTTTTTTCTAGGTTTTTAATTCTCTTGCACCTTGGCCAGGTGAATAGATTCCAGTTGTTAAGCACTCATTCATTTTTTCCTTGTTGTCCAGAATAACAAGTAAATGGCTAGAACATACTTGAATGCATAGCGTTTGAAGATCGGAGGGAAAAATAGTGGATTTATGAAAGGAAAGAAATAAGTGGGTGATATAAACAGGAAAGAAAGAGGAAGTAGAAGGTTTAGCACATGGCTCGTCTAAGACATGTGGAACATATCTGCTGATGTTGCAGGCACTGAGACTGCAGTCAGAGACTATTGGGCAGGAATGGGGCACCAGTAGTGTACATTTTGTACCTGGTGCTGCTGACCCCCAGCTCTTCAACGTGAGACTCTGCCAGCCAGATTCTCACGTGGGCTTATGCAGAGTGCCTCCGCTGGAGTGGCTCAGGTGGAAGGTACAGCATTTCTGAAAACTCTCAACCATCTTATCACGCCTATTCTGGCAATTTAAAACTCAATTAGCATGCACATTTGACCCAAGTATTTAAATTTAAACTAGCACCTTCTCCTCTAAACATAAGAGCTGTGAGGAGAGCAACTGCTTTGGGCCAACACTGCGCTTCAGGTACTGCAAGAAATTTGCCAGTATAGGTGGTAAGGGAGCAGTGAAGGTATATTATGTCTTAAACAGGGTACATTGTCCTAAACGGAGTGCAAGTATATTCTGAACCTTGCCCTCCATTTGCAATGTTTGGAGCCTATCCTGATTAGGTCTAAGCAATCTAACTGGATTATTGTGCTAGAAATGTGGCATTGGAGATTTTTTTTATTGTTAGGCATTTTAGCTCTGTTAACCTATACCATGATAAACGGCAAATACTGTCAGCATCTCTATGGCACATCTACTTCTGTTTGGTTGACCATTTTTGCATATTCTGGAAAAGAAACCAAATCATAAATGACAGTCTACAGCATTCCCYTTTTCATTAGTTTGAATGAATTAAGCAGGTTATAGAACTATGTTTTCGTATGGCTTGTTGGTTGAGAGAAAATTACTGGTTTTGCCAGATCCTTGACTTCTTTTGTGTGAGGCACAGGGTCTCTGCAAATCCACATTACCTCAGGGAGAGTTTAAAGAATTCAGCAGTTCCTAGAGGGTCCATTGCTGGATCAGGCCAATGGTAGACATAACAGGAATGCAAATTACTTCCATTATACAATTTTAATAAATATGATTCAAAGACAACTGTTCCTGCAGCTTGTCCAACAGAAAAAAAAAAATAAGCCCAAGCCAACTGCTGAACAAAAATGCCAGTAGCTGTGATGAATTATAATTCATTTTGGACAGGAAACGATAAATATATGACCTAAAGGAAAAGAAAACTTTAGGCAATGTAATTAGAGGGAAAAAAATCCCATTAGTATTATGAACTATGGGCTGAGCAGGAAAATCCCAAGGGTAAGAAATGAGGCTCCAAATCTGCAAAAAACAAGCTAGAAATGCATACAGGAATGATGCAGCAAGTCTTGCAAAAGGTGAGGGTCTCCAATAAAAGACCGTTTTTATGATTCTAAATGCTTATCCAGAGAAAATTCAGAAAAAGTATTTGATTTCACATACAGAAAAGTGCTAACAACAGCCTTTAACAATAAGACAGTCACTTCACTGTTACAGTAATGTTCTTGCCTACAGAAGACTGCTAAACAGAATTCTGCTTTCCCATGCTTGAAGAACATCTTCAGTTTGAGAGCTGTTCATTTGTGCTTCTGGTCCAAACCCCAAGCTCAGGGTGATTTGTATAGCCTTCTGCCTTTTCCTGTGTCTCATCTGCTCTCTCCTCTTCCTCTACTTTTATAATGTAATTCCTCTTGTTGTTTTCCTTCTTACAAGATATTTCTTACCTTTTAAGTCCTTGTGAAATTGTTGCTAGTATTCTCTTCATTGTCTTATTTCTGCTATAGGAGAGACCCCATGTCTACGACATGAAACTTAAACTTCCTGTCATCAAGTACAAATCTTAAATCACCCATCAATTTCTACATATCTATTCAYTGAGCCATCCCTTCTTCAGTGCCACTGTATATTTTCTTTTTTTTCCTCCCTGTTCAGACCATGCTGCTTTCCACAGGATTAAGGCTGGTTGTGGGTCACTGTTTTAGTGCTTCCATTTGTAGGGGCAGTGCCATGCAAGGAAGCATAGTGTGCTTGCCATTACTCTGCTAGCCCCAGATCATAGGATGGAGAATAGCATTCACAGATGGATCCCTGAATGTCAGAGGTAACAATGCTTTAAAAGTTAATTTGGTCATTTACCATTTCCCTATTCCTAATCTCATAAGACTTTATTTTATTTTTTTTAAATTATGGAAGACAACACAGTCACATTATCATCACTGGATTCCAGTAAAATTAATGCTATGTGTTGGATTTAAACCAGTCTTAACTGTCCACTGGCAGTGAGACCCACATCTATTGATGTGTACCATTTAAACCAGTAACAGACTCTGCAGAACTTAATGCTGTGGTATGTCGTCATTTCAGATGTATGTAGATTGCAATTTGAAGTTGTGGTGTTGTTTTTTACTGTATGTTTCTCACATTACAGAATAAAGTTTGCTGAAATTCAGAGGAGATATGCAGTTACAAACATTTAAGTGTATTATTTACTATTCTAGAGTCTTGGTTTTGTCTCTAACTAGTGACTAAGGTTAAATGTGCGGAGACTGGGAGTTACAGAAGCTATTATCGATGAGTGGGAGCAGGACTGCATTGCTGTGCCCAGGTACATAGCAACAAACAGCACACAAAATATTAGAGTGAAAACAGACGAGTGGCCTTTGCTCTGTTGGCTGCCAAACCCAAGCTCTTGTGGACTGATGAAAGGAATGTGCTCCAGAGGTGAGGCCATACTTAATGAGACAGCTCCTCCATGACGCTTAGAAAGTTACGACAAGAGAAGAGACAGGGAGCATGCACAGTCTCCATTTGATATTTGCTCCTGGAACTGTTAAATGGAAGTCTATGCCTAGGACCTGAGGTTGTGTCAGTGGGTTTGCATGATCTTCTTGACACCAGYGTACACCAGGAGTAATTTTCACCACTTATCAATTGTATTTCAAAATAAAAGGGCTTTTTAAGTACAATTGGTGTGTGGAGGAACAGTATAAGTGAGTGTGTGCAGAAGTGAGTGTAACCCTTGAGGGGAAAGACAGTACTGTCAGTGCCAGGCTGACCCAAAGGATACCATATGGGCAGCCTGTGAGTGACTCCTGGTGTATCCATTAACTGTTCATCTCCTGCTGGTCTTGTTACTTCCTTAGCCAAGACCATCCTGGTAAGTGTGGCGTACTGTGCTGGACAGCTATGTCCCTGCTTTTATGAAGGTGGCAGGAGGATTGCATTACTTACTGTGTCATCTCTGGTGTCTAGCCCAGGAATGTAGTTTGAGGTGATTACTGATGTCTGCTGAGTCTGATACTCATATTAGCGAAAAACAAAAAATTGATAATCTGAGTGACATCTGAAATTCCAACTATACAAGATTCCAGAGCTAGAGACTATCTGTTCTGATCCTTTGAGAAGAAGAGACTTTGTATTTAAATATGTTGAATGTTAGATTAAATATTAAGGGCCTGATTCTTCATTGCATTGCGCTGGTGTTATTCCAGGATCAGTATTCTGACTGCATCTTTAAATATTAAATTTCTTCTGACAGGATGGAAGCTGATATGCAACCTCTGACATTGGGTTCCCATGCTGTTTCTTATGTCGCAAATGATGACAATTGCCAGAAACAGTGACTAGCAGCAGCAAGAGACTCTGCAATATTCACTTTAATTGCATTCTATATTTTCAGATATAATTTACAGTTTTAAAGTGTTAAAAAATGAGTGTCCTGACRTGAGCACTCAGTATCCTGTAGCAAGCCACTGGGAACAGGAAAGTTTTTCTTTCAAGATTCAACAAAAACAGTCCCTTACTGTGTGACAGAAACAAGCTGCACCAAACCTGCCAATGATTCAGCATGTTTTTCTAAATTCAAACTGGGCTGCAGCCTAAAGTTTGCAGTAGGGATTCAAACCCTGCAGGGAAACACCAGCAACTCAAGCCTTTCTCCCAGCATCCGTCATGGTGCCAGGTAGGGAACCAAATGAGTAGCAAAACACTCTCTGTACTAAAACAGYGTAACAAATGGCTCCAGGGCACACAGAGAGAGGCCAATACACAGCATTAATTAGCCTAAAAGTAATTAGCAAAAGATTGCTAAAAAATCATAAGTGGCATCATTGAGAGCTGGATGAGTTTTTGAACTCAGCAATATGAAAACCCGTGTGTAGTAACTGTGAATTTGATGCACATTGGGAGGTTTCAGTGACAAGCAGACCAGTTTTGACTAGAAGAGAGAAACGTAGTATAAAATATAATATGCTGTAGAAATTAAAGGCTCTGAATGAAATGTAAATTTTTCCAGCAAATTCTGACCTATGCAAGACAGAGAAGAAACAGACATTACTCTCTGCTAGAATTAGTCACATTAATTGCAGTGAACATTTTCTTAAATTTAGCTGTGTTTTTCTAGGTGGAAACTGTCTTGAAGTGAATCATTCATTTTTCAAATGTGTTCATTATTCAAAAGTTTTGGACAACTATTTATGAGACTAGATTTCAGCATATGGATCATGCATGGATAGCCTATTCTTAGTTTTACTTCCCACATTCAATATTTAGTATGACATCCTTGAGCTATGTAATCCATCATATAAGTCTTAAGTTTTAAAATGTTTTTCCATTTTTCACTATACTTCTGCTCTTGACCAATAGGAAATGAAGAACATGTTTATCATACTTTGCTAGACACAGGAGTCTAACATGGCTGGAGAGCCAAGGCATTACTGACATTCTTATCTTTTTTCCTGTTTCATAGAATTTGTGAAGTGTTAAGGTGATTAGGACTTCCTATGGGGACTTAGGCTCCTAAATCACTTCAGACTCATGAGAAATATATTATCTCTAAAAAGATACTGTTTGGTGTATGCTGTCACCACAGGTCAAGCTAGAAAGCTCTAGTATGCAGTATTCTCCAGCAGGGATGAGAGTTCTCCCTTTCTGTACTGATGACATTCATGTCTGATGCTTTCAGCAATATCCTTTAACAATACTGGGTTTTGCCTTCCAGCGTATAGTTATATCATCTGGCACATTGCTCCTATGTAGTCCTTGTTTTGTGACTATTTTCTTCCCCAATATAACTGCTTGGAATGAAGATGATCTGGTTTAAATTTCTAGTTCAATCCTAGTTTTCCCTCTGCAAGTCTAGTTATATCAGCATTGTGTGTCCCTTTTTTCCTGGTCAGTTTCTTCTCCGTCACCTTTCTGAGGCTGCTTAAAGAGTAGATATCTGAGTTTTTGCAGCAGGTAATTTCCTGGAAATATTGACTTGACTTTAAAATCTTTATTACTGTGGCACATATGGGCCCTTCCTAGGTGACATCGAGGTCAGACTCTGATCAGACATAGACTTTGTGTAAGGCTGGGAGCAGTTTAGCATCTCAATAAATGTGTTACTGTAAATGGGAAGTGCAATATGTTTATCCAAACTGTTCTTGGGTACTCATCCAGCCAGGGACAAATAAAGAAGTTGAACATCAGCATGCAGTTAACTTAATTTAAATGAATTTTGAAATAATCATATATTTTTAACTGACTCAAAGGAAAAATTAATCTGAACAGAGACATGGTAAGAGATCACACTCTGCTTGTAGGTATTCTTTGAGCTGGAAAGCCAGTGTAACCCAATACATAACTCCTTCATGAGTTAGTCACACAGCTCTACCGGTGACATAATTTAGTGCTGGCAAAGCTTTTCACATATCAAATGGTATGATGCAGGTACACAGCAATGCTTGTGCTAAACAGGAAATTCCCTATGCTTAAATCTTGATTAGATCTGATCCAGCTGATTCTTCATCTGATGCTTGCTCTTTTTGTTAACCATCCTTCCACATTTCAAATAACTTTTCAAAAACTTCTTTATAATTCCAAAATCTGGCTCATTTTTTGTTTCTTGCTAAAACATTATCCAGATTCTAAACCCTGCATTTTAGAAATTCACCTTCAAGGAGAAAAGRTGCACATACTTATACCCAACTCACATTTGCTTAACTAAGCAAAGTTATGGAAAATTTCACTGACTAATATGAAAAAGAGCAAATGTAGTGCCCAATTCTTTTGTATAAACTAGATTGGACCAAGAGATAAGGGTCTTAAAAAAAAAAAAAAAAAAAAATCTTTGTGCAATGACTGAAGAAACACTTTATTCAGTGAAATGGTAGTATATGTTGTGAAGCCAAATGCCAAAGGCTGTATTATTGAAGAATCCAAGAGTGGACAGATGGGTGTATGCATACAGTCACGACATAACTTTAGTCAGAAGAAAAGCTGATGCCTTTTTCTGCTGCTGTTCAAAAAGACAGCTGCAATGTGTCTGAAGGACACATCTTTGTTGCAGTTTCAACAGGTAGGTTGTTGCTGTCATCCTTCAAGTTCTTAAAATAACTGTTTCTGAAAGACAACCAGTTGACTGCTTGGTTGTGTGACAAAGGTATCCATGGACAAACCAAAATACCTACTCCCTTTTGCTCTTCCATTTGCAGTTAGAACAGAAAAGGATGAGAGATTCTTGCTGTTGGAGGGGATTTTGTTTTTGTAGAAACCACGTATTATTGTTGATCAGAAAATGTAAAATCTCTTTTTCTTTTCACAAGCACCAAAGTTCATTACTGCTTGAGTTACTTGTCTCTTTTTTTCCATGACTAATCCTGTATTTGTATACCACATACTAAATCTATCATGGCAACGTGTACTAGCAGGCCTATGAATGAGGTTTGTTGCTTCTGTTTTTGAGAAAAAGGCATATGAGGATCTGCAAACAGCTGAGCATTAAATTAATTGAAAATCAGATTCTGAATGTTCTTAGGGAGCAAGTTGCTACAAAATAGTAAGATACCAAGTGGAAGCTCAAGCCCAGATAAACAGATTATACCTGATATGCTTTATGCATGTCAGAGACTACAAGAATGAGGAGGAAAAAAATACATATTTCTGGACTTAAATGTAATGTGATCATTAGATTTGCAACACAGGAGAATAAAGAGGGAGGCAAGTAGTTAATGGCTAGATAAAGGCCAGGAAATAGTGTATCATAAAATAAATAATTTAAAAACAAACAAATAAACAAAAAAAACCTGTACCATTTTCTGTTTCTTCTGTGAATGTTTTCCTTTGAGAGTCATCAGACTAAACAGCAATAGTCATTCCTCAGCCCTACACATATATATACACACATATGATAATTAAATGTTTCCTTACTGCCTGGATGAATAAAAGCCTACACTATGTTGTTCATGCAAACATGCAAGGCATCTACCCCATTCTACCACTGCATGTCACCTGTGACGTAACAACATTTGATGAAAAAGATACAATGAAGAAATGCAAAAATAAACAAAATACTTGGCATTTACAAAGGATTTTTTTTATCCAAAGACTGTAAAGCTGTTCACAAAAAATGCTGAAAAAGCTAGACCTCAAAGCCTCTCTCCTTCAGCTGCTGAGTAGAGGTGTTTTTCCATTTGGAAAGCCTTAGATGTATTTGTCAAATTACTGGAAAAAGCGAACAGATTGTGTTAATCTGCGTTAATTAATGCCTTTTGCCTCCACAAACTTTCCATGTTGCTAGCAAAAAGGCTACCGGGCTGCATTTGCAGAGTGGCTACTATGCTTATGAAGAGGTTGGAGAGATCATACTCCATAGCATGACATTGTCCCCTAAGTGCTGTTTATGTCCTAAATACATTAACAGCAGCTGTGTTCACAGCCAGGGTGGTCCAGTGAATAAGGTTTAAAGGTGGGAGTGAGGAGAGCTTGCTTCCACTCCAAAATCTGTCACTGGCTTCTTCCTGGACTAAAGTTTCTCTCCATGTCTCTTTCACTTAGCGTTGTCTTTCTCTTGTAGCTGGTTTATACAGAATGTAGTAGATYAAGAGTGATTAAGACCTCAGTTTGAATTCTCACAGAGCAGTATCTGTGACTAACAGTTTCTAATCCCTCCAGCTGCTTTGAACATTGTACCCTACTGTCCCTGGTCTTGGCCTAGAATCAACTTTATGTGTATTCATTACCATTTGAGCAGAATATAACAACGAGATGTGTCTGGGCATGGCATCCTTAATATGACTTAAACTGAGTAATAGAGAGTCCTGTAGCCCATCAGCATAGGTTACCGACACTGCATAGGCATGCATACCTCTTCTTCGTTCTCTACTCTCGTTTCACATACAGTCTTGGTGACCAAAGTTCAAAGTCTCCGTCTCCCTTTTCAAGGCATTCAGCGGTCTGATCCCAGTGGTATTCAAGACCAAAAACATCTGTCTTTTAAAGACCTGAGATGAAGACAGGGGTTGATGATTCGTCTCCTTCTGTATAACTGTCTTTTTATTTTTGGAATAAGGTTCTTTCTGCTCACTCTAGACACCTCAAGTGTCAAAAATGCAACCTGTGATCCTGAAACCTGTGGTCCTGAAACTATGTAAGAATCGGAGCACCATGAGAGCAACCTTTTAGAGAAAATGTGAAATTTGAAGAAAAAAAAAGAGAAAAAAAATTTCAAATCCAAGCAAGAGTAAGGCTGTCTGGATTATAGCTCCCCACCTTACTGACAACAAAAATAAATAAATCCCCCATTTCTGTCATGAGGTTATGCCCTTTTGCTTCCATGGGAGCCCATGTGCTGGACACAACATATCAGGCCTGATGGTACAAGGCACATGCCAGCATGCTCGGAGAGAAGGTGCACCATAGATTACCAGCTCGGGAGCTGGTTGAGGGCTGGTGCTGTAACCTGCTCTGGGGAAGGATGTGAGGTCATGTGGTGTGACGCAGTCCCGGCTGCACAGCCTACAGATTCATGCTGGGGCTGTGTCCAGTTCAGGCACCTGCTCAAGTGTGATCTCCAAACCATCCACAAAGCCCGCCTTCAACCTATTAAGGTTAACTTTCTGAATCATGGGTCCACTGAGCTAAGTGGAAGTATGCCTGTTATAATGCACACAGATGTCTTTGACATTTTTAGATAATATCATTACAGAAAATAAGCACTTTTGTTTCTCCCTTTGAAGGTAATAAACAACTATCTCCAACACCTGTCAAGGAGACCTTCAGAGAAATTTGGAAGAATGGATTGTGTGGCTTCTTAAATTCCTTCAGCATACAGTAATCTTTACTCTCTTCCTTGCAGATGGCTTATTGTCCTGATCTCAACATTACTGAATACAAATATGACATACTGCAGTATACTGGAGAAAGGTCAAAACAATTTCCACTAAGAAACAGTTTTTCACTAGGCGAGATAATGATGCCTCTTCCCTTTAATTATTGATTTTACAAAGTATTGGCAGTAGTGAAATGGGTTCAAGATTGTTGTCTTTGCACAACAAGATAAAAATAATTCAGTTCAGATGTGGTTGTAATAGGGTCTGTATACAAAAATCAAGAAATTCAAATGATGGTTCTTGCAAATTATGTTCATGGTCAGTGCAAAAGTGAGAACCTGAATGACAGTGCTGGTACTACTGCCCGTACTGCTGACTGTCCAGGTTGCCTGACATTTCTTGTTAAATTAAACTGTTTCAAATTGTTTATAAATTTGTTGAACCTGAAAATTCTTTGGGCTAAAATTTTACATGTTGAATAACTACCTGAGGCTATTTTGTTTGATTTATTTTACTTTTTCATTTCAACTAGAATGGGCCTGGATGTTTTCAGAGACTGTTTTCATCTTGAAAGGGAAAATACTTTATTCTCGTTAAGTGAAAAAATACCTTCTAAGTTTTCCTTTAAAAGTATGCAGTGCTCTTCAGACCATTGAATATTTTAAATTTTCTTTTCTTCAGCACAATTCTTCACTGAGACAAACAAGATTTTCCTCACTGGTCAATCTGAATTGGTTCTCCCTGCCATTGACTGAATGTCAATGCTAGTGCATGGGTGGGAGTGGGGAACCTGTGGCTGGGGGTCAGGGAAGATTGGGAGCTGGGAGCCTGGAATTAAATTGTTTTAAGTGTCTGTGGAATTGCATCCTAAGAATTCAGATGAGACCTAGCCAACAGTGATTCTGGGCATCCCAGCCCTCTTGGAAATTAAACTAGGTATCACAGTCTAGGCTGATTACTATCAAACATAGACTTTGGTATGGAGCAATTAGTTTAAACTGTAAAAAATGGTAATGTTTAACAAAACTGAGTCAAAATACAGAATGAAATTTAATCACCCTACTGTATAACCTCTTTCATGCATAGATACAAAAGGGCTCTGCAACCCCCTGATAAATGAATCTCAAAGTGCCTTTGTAACAGATTATTACCTATATTTTCTGAAATGCTGCATAACATTTTAACAATATGTCAGTTCCTCAGCTGGCATATGTTTATAACTTCATTGGCTTCACTTGAGCTGAGCTGATTTTATACCAAATGAGCATCTATAATATTTCACAACTATTTAAAGAGTAAAAGCTTTGACTAATTATGATGATGATTATCATCACATTCTTGTCTAGAGATCCATTTCTACCAACAGTTAGAAAGAATAAGGATGGGTGAAAAAAATATAAACTAGTGACCTTGAATATCTTGAGGTCCTTGTTCAGGAAAAAAACTTAGCTCTGACAAAAGCACCATTTATTGAAAAGATAATGACTAACAGCGTTCTCCTAGACTGTGTAGACACTATTTAAGCAAAAGGTGGTATTTAAGGGACTAATAATAGTATAGTAACCTCCCTGGAACTTTGCAAATCCACTAAGCAAATGTGGGATTAATATCCTGATATATTGTGAATGGCAATATACGATTGGTTACACTTTCTTAAAATATCACATCAAGTTCATTTCAAACAGTGGTTGAAGTAAATTTGAAGAGTGTATATACAGTCCTGCTTCAAGTAGTAAAGGACTACCAAAGGAAGGGTGACACTGCTGTCATCTCCTGAAAACTTCCTCATGTGGGACTAGGCTGGAGGTGGGCATCTTAGGCTAAAACTAAGCTGATGCTAAAGGCTAGGGTTAGGATTAAGGATGGGAGACAAACAAAGCTTAGCATTCCAGTTGGAGTGGGACTGCAATAAAGCTGCCAAAGGAAAGGACAGGCTGCAGAAAGACTTCTCCCTGCAGAAATTCATCATGTGCAGCAGGGATGGGGACCTTGGGCTAAGGCTCAGCCCATACCTTGACCTAAGGTCAAGGATTATGCTTAGGACTGGGGATGGCAGAGAGGCCAAGCTTATGGCATCGTTTGGAAGTGGGGATGCCAAAAACATTGTCCACTGARGACTTCTTCATATGGGACTAGGCTGTGGCTTGACCTAAGGTTTAGTCCATGCCAATGCCTAGGATTAGGGTGGTCAACTGAGGAGAGACAAAGCTTAGGGCTGCAGGTAGACTGAGGTTATAAATGGACTGCCAAAGGAGGGGGGAGGCTGCCAAAAAAGTTGTCCACTAGAACTTCTTCATGCAGGACTAGGTTGTGGAACTTGGGCTAAGGCTCAGCACATGTATGGGCCTAGGGCTGGGGTTGGGCAAGAGACCAAGTTTAGAGCTGTAGGTGAAGTGGGGATGTAAAGGTGCTGCCAAAGAAATTGGCAGTCTGCAAGTAGACTTCTCCCTTCAGAAATTCATTGTGTAGGGGAGGGATATGGGGCTTCCTGTATGGCTCAGTCTTTGCCTGGAGTTGGTGTTGGTAGAGAGACAGAGCCTAGAGCTGCAGTTAGATTGGGGCTGCAAAGGGACTGTCAAAGGAAGGAGCAAGCTTGAGAAGGATTTCTCTTGTGAGAACTTCATATGGGGCTTCCTGTGGGTTTCACCAGTTAACATCTAGAGTTCCATTCCAGCCTATATTATTCTATGATTATGTATTGACTCTGGGAAACAATGTGAAGTGAAACACAAAAAATCTCTGTGGCTGCAGTTCAAGTTTAAAAAACAGAAAATTCAGGATTATTCTCCCATGGTCTCTTCAACATGAAAGAGTCTGATGCAGCACTGCATTGGCTACTATCCAGTCTAGTTGGGAGGTAAATTGTAATCCTCCTCCTGGAATCCAGCCTTCACCGCCAATGCCCACGACCCCTCTTCTCCTGAGAGCTGAAGTCAGCCAAGTGGAACCACAAGCCCTGTGAGACATTGACATTCACAAACCAGTCCTCCCACTCTTCTACCTCGACATTTCCCTCTTGTTTGCTGAATTTCCTTCTTGGCCCAGACAACTCCAGGCTAGACAAGTCTTTGCTGTGGCAAACCATCTAACCCCTTTGGGCATGGAGAAGGCAAAATATATTTCCTGGCTCCAGCTTGCAAACAGATGAGTCTTCATCGTACCAAAAATTCAGCTGTTGATTCTAAACATGTGACACTTCCAGTGCATATGGGAGAAAGTGCCTGGGAACTGGGAATGCCATGTTTTGAATGGCTGAGCCATCCCTTCTTGGGAAGGCCCTTTGGGAGTCAGTTGACAGGTAATTTTGTGGGCCCATTCAAGTAGTCATTCTGGCATGTCAGGCCTACTAGACATTGATTTGTCAGCCAAACTTACTGCTATCTTTCTGCGAGAATCCTATGTTAGCCCTTAGAAAACATCTCTCATAAGTTTGCAGCTCTCTGTATAAATCAAGAAGTTTGTAGAGATAAGGGTCAAACCATAGAATAAAATATTTTATTAAGTACTAAGTGCTGAATTTTTAAGTGTTGCCCATTTCAAGGGCCAATTTAAACAAGACAGAATTAAGCTGAGCTGTTTACCTTCCTAATGCTGCTTGCTATAGCATAATAAATGATGGGGCCATAAGCCAAGAAAGGCGACTGGAAGAATGTTTTGTTTAGACTACTACAATAGCCAATTCAACATCATGGTAGGAACGCAGTAGGTTAGGAGAGAGCTGAACTGGCAGAGCTACCATCAGAGTGATGAGTTACTGAAATGACTGAAGGGATTGAATTTATGCTTCATATTTCCCCAAACATCCCTATAGTATTTAAAGATCGTAGAAGTGGATGTTATTTTATAAAGGGGGGCGAGGAGGGAAGAGATTATCCTTGTCTCTATTTTACTTTTTTTCCCCCTACATTTGTTCTGCATGGGTATTTACTTCATTGTATTTCTAGTTTTACCACTAGCTAAGTGCTTTTTGAGAAGTCACTTCATTCTCCATACCACTGATTTTCTTTCTGTAGAACAGCAACAGTGCTTCCTTCTTTCTCTCTGGAGCCTCCAGCTCTCTAAAGTCTCTAGACAGCTTTCATTATATTTTGTTTTATTGGCAGCAGGACCAGCAACTTTAGAACTGCACAGAGAACAAAGCAAATTTAGCTTATGAAAACACTTGTATCCAATTGAGTGAGAAACAAGCTCCAAGAAGCATTTTGCTGCAGGCCTAAGGAGGCTTGTGATTGGAGAGCTGTGATGAGAAAAGAAAAAGCAGTGTCTTGCTGCACAGAGCAGTGCGCCCTTCTCCGAGAACCTGGCTACCTTTTTATCATGTCAGGAGGTCACTTTCATACTCTTTTCAAGCTCTTTATTACTCCTTTGAAATGATTAATATACTGTTGACAAAACTGAACTTTGTTCCTATTTCTGATACCCTTGTATCCAGCTGTTTCTTTTCCTACCTTTTAGCTCCTACTCTGAAAGCAAGAATTTGGAAAAAAAAGTTTAGAATTATGTAAATTAAGCAAGGTTTGGTATAACTCTGTATATTAAAAAAATGTGAGTATTTGGTCATAGCTTGTAAAAGCCCATATCCTAGTTCAAATAATCTTTGTCAAAAAGAAGGTTAAGATGAAGAAGTTGTATCTGAAATATTGAGGCATTTTGTGGCTGAGGATTTACCAAGAGAAAGAATGAGGAAAGACTTTATTCTCTCATGTTTTACTACTGATTGCTAATAAGTATAAGCTTCTCCCAAGTTATGTCTTTATACCTGTATGCATTCATCACTGTCTTCACTAATTCTATTTTAACTATTAACTGATGATGGTAGGTTTAGCTAAAATGAATATAAAAAGATTGCTAATATACACAGAACAGTTTTGAAGACCAAAGTAGTTTAGGTATAATCCTTAAAAATCTATTATTTCTTTACTAGCATATCACTGAGCATCTCAGCCAAACATACTGAGGTTTTCTGGGGAAAAACAATCAGAAGAACTTAAGACTTTCAATGAGACTGAGATTCTGAAGAAAATAAAGGCCAGATCTTTAAAGATATTTGGTACTTTCCATTAATTCTTCTAAGAATGTGGGCTGAGTTAATTTTTGAAATTGAGATCTAAAGACAACCAAAAATTTTATACATGATGTCTGAATCTTTCTTTGAACTTTTTTGGGGTCATAGCAGAGCCATAGAAGAGAAAAACAGTGACTTCACAAATCTCTGGTGAAAAATCCACAGTGTAATAAAAATGAACTAATAAGTTCTTATTGCATATTCTTACTGGTGATACTGCAGAAGACACCAGTCCAGTGGTAACTTTACTTTTCACTTAATTTAGGATTTCTTGTAAAGCTCATTTTCAATAATCCCTACAAATGGAAAATAAAATAGTTATTGTGGTTAAAGATTTACTTAGAGGTTTAAAAGTTGTTTTAAAGGTATTTAAGGCTTTTTGTAAGTTTTTCTCTTGCTTTTTCACCACAGTTTTAACCAATTTATACCTTTTCCATTTCACAGACTAACAAAAAAAAATATAAAATCACATCTCAATTGTTTATCATATTAAAAAACACCTATAAACGGTGTCACCAAGTACTGCCGTGTAGTCCAGTACCTAATATAGTCATGTTGTCATTTGTTGAGTAACATACACTTGTAATAACTTTTCTTATGATATGATTTTATGTTATTTATGTCTGTGGAAACAATGGAGCCATGAGGAGTTTCACCCTTGGCTGAAAGCTTGAAATTATAGCTGATCTCTTCAATGTGCCATTTTCTGTCTTTGTGAGGATATGCGTGTTGATAGATGGCTGAGAAAGTCATAGCAGCAAATATTGGATATGCATTACAGTGCCTGAAATGTTTAAAAAACGAAACAAATTTTCATCATGTTTTGAAGTATTGTTTACAAATCTGCTGTGATCTCTTCCGTGTGGCTAAATTCTAAGCTTTCTTTTTTGTTTTGTTTTGTTTTTAGAAGGCTTTCTATACTGCAGTAATTGTCATCCAACTTCCTAAAATGGTCCAGTGTTTTTCTTCTGCGCTCATGCACATACTTCTACCAGAAGAGCTCTGACATTTCAGTACAAAGCTGGACTAATAAGCAGCTTTTGGAATTATTAGATAAAGCAGTACCACTGCGAGTGCTGAACAATTTGAAATCATGAATCAAATCAGCTTGCTCTGGGCCCTTTGAAATGAACAAGCACAGTGTTTCACCAGGTTTCCTAAGGAGTTTTCTGTATTTATCGTAAATATTCATCTGTATCTTTTCTGCCTTTTGGATTTTTTCTAAGATGCATTGTTTGAAGTGCTATTAAAATATGTTTAGTATGCTAATATAAGATACTCAAATTAGGTTCAGACCCTGTTGTGCCRCTGCTCTACAAACCCATTGGAGGAGTGGGAGTCATTGCAAAGAAGAGCTCACATTTTAAATAGGTAAGGTAGAATAAGATAATAAGAAAAAAAAAGTGGCTACATGGGGACAGCGATTTGGTCAATCTCCAGCAGACACAGCTGGGAATATAACTCAGGCCAGTACATGCTCTGACACAAGCCTATGTGTTTCTGAATAATAAGAATTTGAAATTAAGAGGGAAAAACACAGTTCTGTGAGACAAGTCTTGAATTAGTCTATTAGTTTGGGAGGACATATATGGCTACTTACATTCAGGCTATTGCTCTTTGTTTAAAGACTTTGTAGTATTACATCAGGCCTTTTTTTGCAACAGTGCAATGGCATAACATCATGTGCAAAGCAGGTCTGTTCTTCCTTTAGTGTTTGTTTAAGTATTTAGCTTTTTATTTAGCTTAGCAAGTGGTAGATTAACTTGTATCTAACCCTAGTCTTGACCTTATTTTGAAAACCTTTGATCAGATAGTATTTTTGAACTTCATGTAAGACTCAGATAACAAGCTTAAGTGTTTCTCTCTTTTTTATTTCTTAAACGTGTCATATTTAAATACATGATGTGATGTTTTTCTTGATTTTGAGAAGCAAGAAGTTCAGTTGGTGGAGGTTAATACTTTCTCAAAGCCTGAAGTCACAATATGTTTTTCTATCCTAGAATTATTGTCTTAGTCTTTTAATCTTTTGGTGTCTGTTAAAAACACTTGGCTGACACCATTTATTTGTAGAAAAAGTAAGGAGCATCCCCACATAGATTAGATTAATATCTTTGCTACTTTGAGGGGCCTTCGAGAAACTTAGATTTGGTTACACGTGTAGTACTTGTATACAATGCGAAGAAAACACCATAGCCCTATTTTTCTTAGCTAGTGGATTCATATCACTTAGGAATACTTCATCCTAGAATAGCCTTCTCCCTACAGGCTGCAGCTGAACTGAAATTGGCAGGGGCTGCTTCAGCTTGGAATGGTAACTTCGCCCCACTGAAGAATTTAAAACACATGAGACAAGCTGCACCTTCCTAACTGAGAGCTGGAATCTGGGCAAAAGCATGCAGAAAGAATGTTTATACTATGAAGGTCTCTAAATTTGTACATGTCAATAGGTAATGTTCATTTATGTCCTACAAGCCAGCACACTGATGTGGACTCATAGGAGATCAGGCATATTGCAATCTGGAGTCTTACTTGGCAAGAGCAGAAGTATTTTAACTCCAAAAGAAAGAGCAAATGTTGTGCAAGATCTTTACACAATATCAATGATTCTGAGTTTGCAGTCTAAGAAAGGAACCCAATCCAAATAGCATGTCAAACTCTGATCCTGCTGTTGGTTCATACTCTCGTAAATAAAAGTAGAACTGGGACAAGTCAGACACAAATATGGACTTTATTTCAGAACCCAGAAAATGGAACAGGGAAGGCATTGTTCAGGAAATAGTTACAAACAAAAACAGGCCTGTCTTATACAGAGGACAAACACATTTGTGTTTCTTATATTGAATTAATTATTTCTTAGGTAAAGAGTGTCTTTCTTATGGCCAAGCTATAGAAGACCTGGAAGTTTTTACTATTTAAGTGCCAATTGCTGAGGATGGCTGTAATCTGCTTTAACTTGCACATCTAACTTTTGGTAAATGGTCTCTTTGTTCTCATAAATCCATGCAGTTTGTTCATTTTGTACATCTTATTCCCTTATTTTTCATTATCTTGTGGTTTTCCCATTTACCACCCATGACTTTTGCAATTCAACAATTTTTAGCATGTCAGGTTAATATAAATCATTTGTAGAGTTTTTAATTGATTCCTGCTTCTACTGCAGCTGCAGCTGGTTTTGAGCTGTGCTTACATACTTTTGGTTTACCTGAATATTAATGTATGGCTATCCCAATCACAGCTGTGACAACCATAATCTTGCAGAAGAGTAACACCTTTACCCCTCCTCATTAAAATCTTCAGTTTGGCTTGACTTCATAAGATGTTTAAAGATAAGACGTCTTTTAATTTTGTTTGTCTTCTGGTTTTGAACTTCAGTTCGCTGAAGAGGACTTTCATTTTAAATGAAAGAGGATGTTCCTGGCTATGCATTTGATTTCAAGAGCTGTGGTGTTTGTGGGAGGAATTTTATAAATCTTGATGGAAACATGAGAGTTGGCAGCTCTGATTACAGGCAAAAAGTATTTCTGAAAGACTCTCTGAAGTAAAGAACCAAATGCTGGTTAGCTGTGTCTCCACTCCCTCTACTTTTCTTTTGCTTTTCTGAAATTGTCTAGACACTTACTGGCAGGAACATTCATGGGAAAAATAAACTGTAAGTTCAGTGAATTATTGTGCAAAATGAATTTGGAATTCATCAGTAACTAGTATTTCTATGAGAAACCTGACTGTAAGAGTTAGTCAATAAGTAAATCATAACATTACCACGTGGTTTGCATCCAATCTAACCAATGTAGCACAAATTTGAAAGCCTCTTACTTAGTTGTTGATAAATTATAAATCAAGAGTTAGTAGACATCATTGTGAAAGTAATTATTATAGAATTAAGAAAATCAGTAATGGTTTCTGCTACTCACAGGACAAAACCTGCATTTGCTGAATCAATTACTGTATGACATTTGCTATTCTCTAGTAGGAAAGTATTTTAAAAAACAAATGCTTAATACAACAAAAAGATCTATTAAAAATTGCAATGTTTAATTCATTAACATTAACAAAGCTGGAAAGATGCATAAGCTAGAGCTGATTTGTATATTCATGGGGGTATTTTGCATTGATTCCCAATATCAATTGAATAATAGAAAGCAGAATTCTCCCTGCTACCATAAGGGATGACCGGGTTTTATATTCGTTTCATTTTAGGCCTGTTTCCTTTCACATCAGCCATGAACATGGACACACTGCACCTTTTATTTCCTTCTCTTATTTGCATCCTACTTGCTGGTCCAGACCCCAGAACTAAACTGTTTGGCTGTTTTCCTATCACCCACTCACATTGTTCTTTGACTATAGTGGTTCTTTCTTTGGTTTTATGCTTTTAGATATTGACTAGAAATTGATTCATTATTGATTTCAAATAACCTTGCTCTTACAGTATGATGTGCACCTTGACATAGGAGAAAGTAAAATTCAGTGCAGGAACAAAGGTGTTCAGTGGAATAAATCAGAACGTATTTCTAGGATGGGGTACAAATGCTGAAGGTTGTGAGTCTTCATGAACATGCAGTCTCATGAAGCACATTAAATTACACCAAACATTGCCAAATGGGAGAACAYAACAAATGCTTTTTTTGTTTGTCCTGATGTAAGAATGATGTCAAAATGATTTGATATTGCTCTGATGAAAAAAAGAAAAGAAACAGGAGAAGCTGGTGTAACATGACTCCTTCCAGATGGTGGAGTCATGGTGTAGCAAATTATATTTCCATATAATATTATGTGATTTTTACCTTTGAAATTTCCATTAAAATCCAGCTGCATTATCAATTTGTCATGAACGTTGAAGTCTTTCTAACTTATTCATTCTAACTGAGTGATATATCTGCTCATAAGTTTCTGAGATAGATTTTTGCCTGACACTTTCTATGCCTGGCCTCAGCTATAATGTCCAGTCTTCCGAAAAATTTAAGCAAGTTATGCTCAGCTGTTTTGAAGTTAGAGCGAGGCAAAGTTATAGTCTTCATGTACTCCAAATGACACTTCTGTGCTTTCGTAACTCACACAGCTGTTGTTATAAATCTTGAAGTAGGGTTGTTTCATCATTCTCAAACTGGAGTGAAAAACAAGCTGAAATTCAGAAATGTGGGTTCATTATTTTAAAAGTTGACATTTGCAAATGCACAATAGAATGTCCTTTTTTTTTTCTGGTTAACAGAATAATTTAACATCTTACACATCAACAAATAGTGTATTAATTAAGACCATCTGAGGTATACAGATGAATTCAAGTAGATTTATCAAGACTTTAATGCAACATTCTTAAACTGTGTGCTTTAACTTAGGGTATGTTAATTGAAAATGTGTTATTCAAAGGACAGTTTATTTTAAAAATCACATGCTTCTTTTTATAATTTTTTTTAAAAACCAAATATCTTTCTTAAATGCGAGAACTCAAGAAAACAAGATGCAATAAAGGGGATTAACTCACTGACATTCAAGTACAGTGTACATATTCTTATTCAGAAATAAAATAGCTTTATTCAGTTTATCATAATTAACTTCCACAATTAATTAGGATAAACACATATGTGCAGGGCAGTTTAATGTGATTCTACTAATCCACTTTAGAAGTTTATTGAGATTATTTTCCAGAGTATATATATACAAAAATATCTTCATTTGAAATAAATTAGATAAATATATGGAGCAATTAACCTTTTTTGCACTTTCATTGTTTTGTCTATGTGGTAACATGAAGTTTAATTGGTATCTCTGCTTCTGAGTATAGCCCTATCGTTTGTCTTGGTAGTGTGAATCTTACCAGTATTAGCAGAGGAAAATATTTCTAAAACTACAAAAATCAGAAAAGAGCCCAAATACATACTTTACCAAAAAGAAGTGTCTTATATTTCATTATAGGTAGAATTTACATCGCTTATGTGTCCTTAGGTTTTATTGCTCAAATAGTTCAGGAGCACTAAGATATTTTGTGTGCTTTTTCTATTTTTCTTAAAAGTTAGAGAACATAGTTTTTAAAACTACTGTTTTTACAAGATAGAGCCAACAGATGAAAACCCTGGAATCGGGATAGTCTATCAGTAAAGGTTTCTGTCACCCACCACTATATGGATATATAAATATTTTATATACCCACTTTCACTAAAAAATCGGAGCCTTTGCTGCTTTTAGGTGCTTAATAATAAAAATAACATGAAATTTGGTAATATTAATTTTCCTCTTTTCCATGTAGAATAGAGACACTATAAAATTCGGAATCCCCCTTGAGTCCATGGTTTGACACTTTGCTTAGCTTTAATATTTTGTTAAAGGTACCTTATTTAATATTACTATTACTGTGTAGACTTATGCTGCCTTAAACCTAAAACCAAGCGAAGTTGTTAATGAAATAGCTATTTAAAGGGAAACAAATTTGCTCCATTAGTTTAGAATCTGCGCTTTACGATGTAATCCAGTTAAGGAACACCTCACTGGGCACAGGAAATGGCATGATGCTATCTAGCTGGAATTCTCAATCATACTTACTATCATCACATAATAACACTAAGGAACTTAGCTTCAAGCCAAAAGTTTCAGCCGGGTAAGATTATACAACTGAAGCAAACACCAGTAATAGCATCTCTCCAGACTTCTTTTAAAATAGATTGTATTTTGGATTATTTTTCTTTCATAAGAATGTTTTACAATAATTTTGCTTTCATATCTTCTGTGGCACTCTGTAAGCATGCCCATGATACATGTCAGTCTTCTGCTGTGAAAAATTAAAATCTAAGATAGATAAGGTGTTGTATAAGAAATGTATTTTTCTTTTAAGTTGTTTACCACTATCACTAGGAAAGACAATATCATTACGGAGACAGCTGCAGGGAAAGCTGACACCAGGACAGCATTGATCACTCTCTTATGTTTGGAAATACTCTGGGTAAAAAAGAGCTGTTAGATACTTGTCTAATTAGAAAGCAAGCAGCAGTGAGACTAGACAAAGTGATATTTACAGTTCTCACAAAAATTTGAGAAGTACATTAAAAAAAAGTCCAGAGTTTACCCAGGTTCCAGGGCTGGGTCTGCATGGGAGCTGAGAGGGCTGGCAGCTGGAGCCTTCACCAGACCAGAGGAAGACAGCCTTGACTGAGTTCATCTAGTATGCATGGCACATTGCTACAGTGTAACTTTGTGACTTTTAATGACTCAGAAACCACCTTATCACTTGAGGAAGGAATATGCTGGAGTTTGCCWTCACTCAGTTTGACAAGGTGATGGGAGGGATAGATCCCCCTTACATGAAAACACTTGTCAGTTGTATCAAATTTGGCAAGACTGCATGTCACCTTGAGAAAAATGTAACTCAGCTGACGTTCGATGCGTATGCATACACTACGTGCTGCAACACAGCCTAATTTCATGTGTTATATGCAAATACACTCTATTTTGCCTTTTTCTATTTCCATGGTGCTCCCTCAGAGCTATATCTTGACTGATTAAAAGCAATGTGCAGTTTCTTCTGAGTTCCTGGTTTAAACAAGCAATGAAGGCGAATTCTGTGTGTGGTGTTGTACAACTGCTTCTGAATGTTGCCTGTTTAAGTAGGTAACTGGAGAATTCTCTGACATGTTGTTCAGGTTAGTTAAAAAAACCCCAACAAAATAAGAACCCTGAATGCTGTCAGCCAACAGTTTTTGTGATGTTTTAGGATTCGGTTTATATTCTCACAGTCAGCCAGCCAGCCTTGATTCAAAGCACTGTAATTAAATATCAATGGATTCTACGTCCTTCTAAGCACATTGTAACAACTGCACCCCTGGTGTCTACTACTACTTTGGTAGTATCCCAGTAAGGATCATGATGCTTTTATGTTAAATATGATTSTGTTAAAAGGTTCATGGTACGTGAAAGCTGAACTAACCGGTGCTAATAGCCACACCCTTCAGTGGTGCAACAGAACTTGAACAAGATTGATCCTTTATCCAACCCTATTGCACTCCTGCTTAGAATTTCCTAGAAAAAGGGGATGCAAAATTGACTCACTTAAGAAATAAATAGGATGTATAAAATAGGTCCAGCTCAAAACTGGGCCCTTCCTGAGCAGTGAAGTTAAAATGCAGTGTTTGCTTCATTTTATGGTGCTAATTTTATTTGAAATATTTTTGCCAATTTTATTCTTTTTAATGTATTGGGGGGGGTGGGGTGGTGTAATTTATTTGTCATTAAAATTGTCTGTTTATTTTTTATGTTACCACCACTTGTTTCTTTACTTTGGTGTTTTAACTCAAAGTCTATATTAATAAAGATGTGCTGATCACTTGTAGCCCTCATTGAAAGAAACTGCAGTTGGCACCTGATACCTATCTCAGTTTGAGCAAGAAAGAGGTGAACAGCTACTGGGGTTCATGGCTTAAAACTCTTGGAAGGAAATGCATGGCTAAGCTGCCAGTTTTACAGGGCATAAACTGTTTCTCATACTTCCCTTCATCTGACTCTTGCAGACTGAGTGTATCTGTCAAATGCTGCTCTTGGCCTTGTGTCTGAGAAATCTTCTGCTTCTGATGTATTTTCCTAAGGGAGTTGCGACTGTTAGTGCTTGTGCTTTGGCAGCCTATGATCAGAATATTTTAATTGCTTCCTAACAGCTTGAAAATGTGACTGACTAGAGATGCCCCTTGTCTTTGCTTGGCGTCCTTCTTCTGGAAGACAGTCTGAGTATTTTTGAGGTGTACTGAAAGTGATTCCCCCAATACTGCAAAGCTCTATATTTTGCTCAGTTGCTAAGGGCTATCCAAAGATGAATTAGTGTATAGAAATTCCCATTTGGAGATGCTATTGAGAAGTAAAAATTAAAAGAAGAATTCTGCTCTTCTTTAATACTGCTGTATTAGTTTGAATCTGGGTAGGGAAGTAGTGCATACTAAGCCAACGTGTGAATTTATACAGCACAAGCAACCCTGTCAGAATTTGCTGTCTGGATATTTGTATCCAGTGATTATACAAATTAGATTACTACAACCATTCAGAGACTGGAAATTTTTACTTGGTGGGAGAAAAACTAAAATGTATTTAGAATGACTGTGACAATTCTCATCCTTGCCTAGTAAACCTCAATTTGAAAGTCACCATCAACATTGCCRTTTACCTGCTATGGTTGCATGTCAAGCAATTCCGACAGGAGAAGTCATTATAATTGGCAGCCAGTTTATTAGTTTACAGGGGTTTAGGGATTAGGTGTTTATTTAATAAGGATGTTATGAGAAAGTTATATGGTAGGGAAGGCTGTTTTGTCATCTAGGAAAGATTTCAAAAGCTACAGGCTGCACCAGGGGTGGAAAGGTCTTTATTACACTGCTGCTGTCTAGCCAAACTTGAAAATGAGACATATTTGCTCACAGGACTGGAGTTTATCATGCAGAAAGAGTAATTAAATTTGAATTGTGTCAGCCAACTACCTTAAAACGAAGAGAAGTCAATGAATGTTGCTCCGAGGAGAAAGAAGGAAATGATTAGTTATAATTATACTCAGTGTCCAAGAGAAATGCTTCATACCCCTCGAATCTGTTGCAAAGGGGGGAAAAAAACCTAAACAAAGTACCTTCAATACTTCTCTTCATGTTTAAAATTTCTTGAGTTCATGATTCCCTATGGAAATTAGAGGAAAACAGATACTACTGCACTATACTATTCTAAGGATTGATGGATGCACCGTTCAGTGGATGAGGAATTGGTTGGATGGTCGCATCCAGAGGGTAGTGGTCAACGGCTCAATGTCCAGATGGAGATTGGTGGCGAGTGGTGTCCCGCAGGGGTCCATATTGGGACCAGTACTGTTTAATATCTTCATCAGTGACATAGACAGTGGGATCGAGTGCACCCTCAGCAAGTTTGCAGATGACACCAAGCTGAGTGGTGTGGTCGACATGCCTGAGGGATGGGATGCCATGCAGAGGGACCTGGACAAGCTCAAGAAGTGGGCCCATGTGAACTTCATGAGGTTCAACAAGGCCAAGTGCAAGGTCTTGCACCTGGGTCGGGGCAACCTCCAGTATCAATACAGGCTAGGGGATGAAGGGATTGAGAGCAGCCCTGCCAAGAAGGACTTGGGRGTACTGGTGGATGAAAAGCTGGACATGAGCTGGCAATGTGCGCTCGCAGCCCAGAAAGCCAACCATATCCTGGGCTGTATCAAAAGAATGCGTGGCCAGCAGGTTGAGGGAGGTGATTCTGCCCCTCCACACTGCTCTGGTGAGACCCCACCTGGAGTACTGTGGCCAGCTCTGGAGTYCTCAGCACARGAAAGACGTGGACCTGTTGGAGTGGGTCCAGAGGAGGGCCACGAAAATGATCAGGGGGATGGAACRCCTCTCCTAYGARGAMWGGCTGAGAGAGTTGGGGTTGTTCAGCCTGGAGGAGAGAAGGCTCCAGGGAGACCTTATTGCAGCCTTTCAGTACTTAAAGGGGGCTCATAAGAAAGATGGGGACAGATTTTTTAGTAGGGCCTGTTGCAATAGGACAAGGGATAGTGGTTTTAAACCAGAAGAGGGTAGATTTAGACTAGATATAAGGAAGAAATTTTTTACACTGAGGGTGGTGAAACACTGGCACAGGTGGCCCAGAGAGGTGGTAGATGCCCCATCCCTGGAAACATTCAAGGTCAGGTTGGACGGGGCTCTGAGCAACCTGATCTAGTTGAAGATGTCCCTGCCCACAGCAGGGGGGTTGGACTAGATGATCTTTAAAGGTCCCTTCCAACCCGAACTATTCTATGATTCTATGATTCTAAGGGCCCTTAGTAATTGAGTGCAGCCAGTGAGGCTCAGTTAAAAATGCACTTACAACAAACTTGCTGATTTTATTTTAATTTAGAAACTGTTTAGCAATAGGAGATCAGAAAATATTTGCATTGAAACCTTGGCTTGCAGTTGATCTGGAAGTGCCTGCATGAACCATTTGTAGAATGTCACACAAGACAGATGGAGGTGGTCCTTTGCTGAGAAAACAAAAGATAAGATTCTTGTTATTGTTAAAAGTTGTTATAGGTGAAGCTGGCAAAGGTGGCTGTCATTGAAGTTACCTAACACATTCCTTTATGAGACCTTTTTTATGGTGGCGTATAACTTGAAAAAATTAGACCTGAATTCTCCATGGCTAGCACCAGYGTTAGACTGATTTTTTGGGGAAAGTTTCAGTAGGCAAAGAACAAATTTAAAGCAAAACATATTATTTAACCAATGGTTTAAAAAAAAAAAATCTTATAACCATCTTTTTGAGAAGCTGGAGAGGCTGGGGTCAGGAATCTGCTTAAATTTGGCTGTACCACAAGCCTCTGAAAATTTCCTATTATACAGCCTTTATGGGAGTTTGGCAGCAACAGTCCCTGAAGACTCCATCTGTGCTGGCCATACGCTAGAGCCCAGGGTGTCTGGCCTGAACAGGAGTTTTCCTTATGTTTGACCTCCAAATCTACCTGTGGCTCCTGTGGTTTATCTGTTCTCCCTTCCTAGCATCTTTGTGGCTCTATTTTATTTGTACTGCACTAAGCAGCACTGATGTTAAGAAAGCCAGGTGAGAGGAACTTGCATCAATGAAGCTGGATAATCATGGCACTTTGGATATCAAGTTTTACTTACAGTGATACAGGGTAGAGGTCTGGAGCTTTTTGGAGGGAAAAACATCAGGATTTGGAAATGGTCCAAATATGGGATTTGGAGGAAAGAAGAGAGAAAAAGAAAAAAAGCAGCCTCAGAGTTTAAAGACCAAAGTGAATTTTTAAGTGACTTTGTGACAAGAGTGAAGAGGATGGGCTGGATTAATGTTTTGTTGAGTTTGAAGGTATGCCATCACAACAGAGCAAATGGATGAAAGAGCAGAATTGGAAGGCGACAATTAGAGCATGAAAGAAGGAACAGATTTTTAAGTCATTGATGTACATAAGGTGAAGGTAAAGGCACTCTTGTCAGTCTGTTGGCCTTTCAGCCCTACAGACAAGGTACTATATTGAGCTCCACATTAAAAAGATTGCTGTACTTTATACAAATGCTTGACTTGATAAAACAAGCAGCTAGTAGACCTGCGGGACTCCTTGTCAAAAGATGTGTACCTTTTACTTCCACAACATGGATTTTAAGGGAGACTGAACAGGTGCTTGGAAAAGATACCTATTGGGGTAACTGAGAAGGCAAACTACAGGAAGCTCAGAAAATGCCCTAAACTGCTTCTGCATGGAGGCTGAGAGATTATACTGGGCGAGGTGGACTCTTGATCTGAAATAGTATGGCCATTCATATATTCTAAGATGTCACAGATGGCATTTTTTGGAGCCCAGGATCCTTTTTATCTTGCACAGTGTTAAGGTTCAGTGGCTTTAGGAAGGAGCTGAGAAGACCATTTTCAAGTTTCCCAAGCTGCAGACAAAGCTCAGCTGAGATATTTAACAGAGATTTAAAGGTCTCCCAGGGAGCTGTTTGTTGACTCATGGGTTCCCTTCCCGTACAGTGTGGTATCTCTCAGCACATTTACATTTGCTGAGTGTAACTGGTTGGATTACTTGTTTATTCCACTAGATAACCTTCCATATAGCATATAAATTGCCCTATGTCGTGTTGTCTCAATTCATGCCCCCAAAAGGTACATTAAGTTTTTAATTTTATCAGGTGAGTTTTCTTTCTGAAAATTAAAGAGTTTTTCCAGCCATTTCACAGGCTCAGAACAGCAAATCTGTGTGTTGTTTAGAAATGATTAGTTGCAAATAAATTATGGAAAAATGGCACAATTTGCAGATTTGTTTTGTAAAAAGACTGTCGTAATTTGATGTTAGATGGGAATGCTAATAGTTTAGGAAATAATTTGTATTTACTCTATATTTTTTGTGATAATATCTCACTTTTAAATAATTTTTATCTTTATACTTTCTCATTATGTTTCACTTCTTGGAGTTGTGGAATGAGGGAGAAAGAGATCGACTGCAGGACAACAATAGAAGATTGTCCCTCCAGCTCTCTCTTTCCTTGTAGAGAAAAAGGCAGGCAGGCAAAGAACTGACCTGGTGCTACGTATTGTGAATGATGGTACAGGGAAGAAGCTGTTGTAATAGTTAACCCAGCAAAATACAGGTGAAGTTCAGTCACAAGCAGATTGCCAATGGTCCCATTTTCAATAAAGCTTTTGCTTTCAAGAATGTAAAAGAAGGACAGAAGGTGTCCTGAACAGGGAATCTGAGTATGTTTGGTCACCCTGAGTAAAATCACTGACATAAAAAATGCTTTCCTAATTGTTACCATCACTCTGGCAAAAAATCAGTTAGACTTATCAGAGATTCTGGTGAAATTTTTCTCTCATGACTACAACAGGTGTTCTGTATACTGTATATTGTTCTATATTCTGTATATAGTTATCTCCAAAAATTAGGCCTCCAAAAATTTTGCCTAAGGATAAAGCATAATTTAACCAGACTAATAGTAACTCTTAATCAAGATGTACGTAGAAGACTTAAGAAAGGAATACCTGAAAGTAAATATGGTAAAAAATTCTATTTAGGTCTTGGAAATTATTCAGTCTGAAGAGGGAAAAAAAAAAAAAAAATTACAAATTTCCATGTCTCTTTCTTAATTATTTATTCCCTTATGTAATTTGTAAAATTAAAATTGTTTCCATTCTTAACTTTCATCTCAACTATTTGATTACATATCTGCACTTTGGAATGCTATTTGATTTGGAATTGTTATGATTGATTTTGGAATTGTTATGAAGGGAGAAATTATAAGGGACATGTTCAATTAAACTCCTATTCATTTTTCTGAGCCAAAATTTAAAACAGGAGATAGCCCGAGAAAATGTTTTACTTTGGATTCTTTTTATTATATCATGGCTGTAAACTACAGATGAACTAGAATTCACAATGAATGGTATGACAAAACATTCGCAAGTAGTTCAGTTATTTTCTCCACTTTAACTAGTTCAGATTAAGCCTGAGAAATTAATTCCTCAGAGGTAACTGTTCATGTAATTTTTATTCAAAATATGCAAGCTAGTGCAAATTCCAGCCAAGCAGTGTAAGTACAATAAGTGTTTTACAGCTTTCATTTATTTAAAAACTATTCAAGTCTATAAAAGTATTTTAAAGATAATCCATTAGCCAAACTCTAAACTCTCCAAGTAAAGGTTTTCCTAGATGGGAATTCCTTCACGTTCCCCCAGCCCCCTTTTTTCCTGCACAGGGAAACATTTCATTTACCACCAGATTCTTATTTAAGCTACTGCATTCCCCCTGCCTCAGCTGAAGGCACTGCCTGGGAGGTGATTGCTGCCACCCGGGTTCAGGATGCATCATGGGAGAAGCACTTTTTTTTAATCCTGGAGGGATAGGAGTGGCAAGTTGTATGCTCTTTTTTCAGCCATCTGATTTTTCTCCATGGTATGTAATTTATATTTAGAAGTACCTTTGATAATCTAGTAAATCTAATGCGATTGTGCAAGAGCATATTCCTTCTTCCTCAAATATTTTTCAGTTTTGTTATTGTTGTGTTTTTGTTATATTCCTGGAAATTTGGGGTTAATTCTTCAATTCTTGGTCTTTTCAGCCTGTGTTTGTTTTGGTGGGCAATGTATTAAATAGGAAAGCATAGAAGTTTTACTGAGTATAAAATGGTCTGTTCAAATCTCACTATCTTGTTGCTCTCCAGGAAAAAAAAGAATCTCTCTTTGCAATTTACACATTTCGGATGATTTTACTGCTCTCTTCTTTAAAAGTGCCCTTGAAATTAGACACAGGGAAGCTTTCTGGATGGCAGAAAGTAAAGGGATAATGTTCTATGCTCTGAACAATGGCAATCTTCTGCTTGAACCTGAGAGGTTAAAAGAAAACAGGATTACAATGGATCTCATTTTCAGTGGCGTTGCCTGTTGGGGTATGACATCCTTTCAGACTCCAATTTTCAATTCAAAAGGGGAGAAAAGAGGCTATATGGCCTCAGAGAGAAAGGGAATAGTATTAGAACACTAAATTTAGAATGAATCTTCTTCAAAGCCTTGCAAAATAAAGCTAACTTTCTTGTGTGTTGCAAGTAGAGGAACATATTTTTGTTGGATTGTGATGGAAGGGTTTATACAAGTAGTGCTTCTGCATCTGATTTTCCATCAGAAGCATGCAGGTGTGTTGTATTAATTGGTAGTACAGGTGCATTGAGGACAAAATATCAATTAGCCACTACAGTGCTAGTTTTCATGTTTACTAGGTATGGTTTTTGTGCATGCAAATGGACATACCCATATGTTTTTCATATGTCAACTCTGGCTTTCATCATCCTACAAATATGTTTCAAAATGTTGCTAAATTTCATGCAATTAGAAAGAACAAAGCATTAAGAACAATAATTTCATGCTTTGTACAGTATAAACAAAAAACCCCAGAACTTTCCAGGCAAGGGAAGGGAGTGTGTCAAATTAATCTATAAAAGTCAGACAAGAGGACTTTGCTTGGAAAAGAAATGCAGAGTGGTTTTAATTAACATTTTGCTTCAGGTCATGCCATGTTCTTTCAATTAGGACTTTGGTGTAAGAAAGACTGTCTCTTCCTAAATGCCTTTACTCCTTTAAAGGGAAAGACTTGGCCATTTTCCAGAGATGGGGCAATGGGATATTTTCAGTTGTCTTTAGTATGGGGGAGTATTAATTGTGATTCTCTCTCAATTTTGAATATAATTGAGAAGAGTCAGGATCAAGCAAATTTAAGTGCCATTCTTAAACTCTTTTCTTTCAGTTTAGCTCTCTYTTTGTTTTCTTCAGAATATTTTTCTATTGCAAAACTCTGGCATAAATAATTTCCCTTGATGCTTTAATCGCTGCTTTTCTTTAAGGTTCAGTATATCTATTTACTAGTTTGTCTGCAGCATTTTGCTGGAATGGGAAGAGCTTTCTGTGTGTTGTCTTTCAGTGTATGTCTTAAAATACCTGTATCTTAGAGTTTTAGAGTTTGCAAACACGTTGCTCCTTTCTCATTACAACAACTTCTTTTTTTTAACAATAATGTGTTTCTTCTGTATGTGTGTGTGCCCTGCAGTGGGCCCCTTTTTGTTTCTAACCTCCTAGTTATGGGTGGAATAAAGTACCGAAGCAAACAGGAAGGTTTGCTGAGGAACTCTCTAAGAGTTCCATGACAATTTCCCCTTTGGTCCAAGCTATAGCCCACTTCCAGCTGATACATGTAGAATGAGCACCATAGCTCCTATCTTGCCTGCTAAAACCAAAGCTAAACAAGCAAGAAGGATAAACTAGCATATCTCCGTATCTAAAGAAGACCTACAAAAGAACTGTAGAAATCTTATTCATGAATATTTCCCATGTCCTCCACAAGCAATTTCGCAAACACTGTTAACAAAGATGCCCCATGCTGCCAATCTGCGGGCATTGCCATCCCTTGTTTTAAGTAGTAAGGCCTGTGTTTGGCGGAAAATAACATCTAAACCAGGATAATGCTGCATGAGCTCAGTCATGGGATCATGTAAATATCAACCTAGGTTTTTAATTATGTACAGTATATATTAAATAGTCATGCCTTCCTTAGCACTGAATTTTGCACTAATGGAATAGCACTGATGTTACTGAAATGATATTATAGACTGTAGATTAGCAGCAGTGTGGGATTTTTTTTTTTTTTAAATACTACTTAGTTTGCAAACCGAGCCCTCAAAAGTTCAGAAATTCCAAATTCGGAACTGCCCTTGCTATGTCAATTTGCCACTTCATGCATCAATACTACTCTCCTTATGAGAAAAACATCTTGCAGAGAAAATTTGTGCGTAGTCCTCTAATCAGACAGTATCATAACGTATTTGTATAAGGACATATACATAATTGTAAATCTACTATCTCCCAGCTTTTGGTTTAACCTCCTAGAAAGTGAAAATTATTTTTAGAAATTGTCTTTGAGCTGCTATGTATTTTAGAAGGGGGGGGGGGGGGAATTTCCTTGGCACTCTTGACTGCCGCATGCTGCAGCTGCTGCCCCAGCAGTGGTGTGAGTCCAGCTCCTTCCCATAGTTAGGGCCATCTTTTTCTTTTGAGATGTTACCAGCATCTTTCTGTGGAATGCATGTGGCAGGGGAGATCATTGTTTTAGGCACATCACTCATGTCCAAAAATGGTGCCTTCTACTCATCCTTTGCAAACAATTTCAAATGCTTAATGAAAATAATGTTGGACCCTCTCAGGCAAAGGTCAGAGGAAGCTTTTAAGACTGGAAGATTTAGCCTAAATATAGGGCTTGCTATGAGATCCCGAAATAAGTGAAAAAAGAAAACAGTCTCAGTAGTCTTACACAACAGAATGTACCTTTGAATGCATCGGTTTGAGCTTTGGTGCTGGACATAAAGTTTGCTAAATATTTCAACTTATTAACAATAGAAAGTGAAGAAGGTTTGGTTTTGGTGGAAAAGATATTATATACAAGACTATAAACAATGTTAGCTCTTGCAGCCTATTAGATTCAATTGTCAGAGCCTGACATAATCTAATAGGCATGTCATAATACTTTATACTGTTATATTTACAGACCAACATACTTACAGCAAAGTAGTTTGCTTTTTTTGAAAATACTGTCTAGAGGTACCTGCGTTATTCACAGTATTGAACAGGAATTGTTAGTGCCTACTTAATAGTTGTGAGCTTCCTGATGATAAAGCTTGCTGTCCTGTGCATTTCCTTCAGCTATGTTTATTGTATTTAAACAGCAATGGGCAGAATTACACCTTGTTGCTCTCTGAGTACTTAGCTGTTTACATGCATTTCCGTCTGGGTTGGATCCTATTTAATTTTTGCCAGTCAGCTATAGAATATTCTACTTAATTGCAAATGAGACTCAGACATTAAATCAATTTGTTGAAAGTATTTTATACTTTCTAGCTGTTAGAAAATGCTATATATTATTGGTGTCATGTCTTAGCTCCTAGGCTGAGGCGAGTATATTGAATTAATTCCAAGAATGAAGATGACTGCTAACAATGTACAATGTTATGGTTTCAAATCTCTACATTCACTTCTAATCTGCATGCCCCTTCCAATCCATTTCATGCCTGAGCCAGCTGGTTTGTCTGTGCTGTAGGAGATATCATTAGGTATACAAAGCTTTGGTGTATTGTATGTGCTTTTCTGAACAGGCTGGATATATATGAGTCAATGTGTCTGTCTATATAAGAGAACCTGTTAGGATCCCTTTAACTTTTCTATTAAGAAGCACTTGGAAGGTGACAGTTGCATTTGGGTCTCTTGTGTTGATGTGACTGGAAAATGGAGAAGGTGGAAGACAGAAGGGTGTGGTTAACCACAGAACCAAACACATGTAGTGGAACTGCAGGGCCCCATCAGGAGAGGGGTGAAAAGAGCTGCCAAGGGGGTGCATTTCTGGTGTACTACAATAGCCTCAAGATCCAGTCTGAAGGGTTGTAGGCTGCAGAGTTTAACTTGCTGGAAAGGGGTGAGATCAGCCCTATCACTGAGAACTAGTACTCTCAAGAGAGCCGAGGGGAGAGATGGCAAGCACGGCTTGACCCAAACAAATCGTAGTCCCAGCACTGGGAGAGCTTTGGCCTGCAGGGAAGCTAATCCCTGGAGATCCTGGCATTGCATAAAAACACTTTGAACCAAACTCAGCACAGAGAATCTGCACAGCTCTAATTGAAACAGCCTTTTGTTGTAATGAAAAGAAAGCTGTAGAAGGGATGGTAAATGATGAATCCTTTCCTTTTATTTGGAGCCCACCATTGGCCTGCTAGTGTTATACAAAGAACATTCTGCACTCAAAGTCCATTTGAAATTTAGTCAAACGTTGCAGTAAATGATGTAACTCACTGCTGGGAGCTTCTCCAGACCTCTACTGTTTTATTTGTTTATTAGTAAGGCATGTTTCACAGTGCAACTTCTTTTTTTTCTTTTTTCTTTCTTTTTCTTTTTTTTTCTTTTTTTTTTTTTTTCCAATTTACAGATTCCACATTTGCTTTTCTCAAATTTTTTCTACTTAGGCTTTTTCTTAAAGCAATTCTAATCAAATGATTGATTTAATTTAATATCCTTAAATCATGGGTTTGGATATTTTTGACATGTAATAATTTTCCACATTCATTAAAACCACAGCTCTTCAGCTTTAATAATTACTTCCAGGCTCTTTAGAAATAAATAAATGCTGGACTCTTCCATTTGACGCATTACTATATCCTTTATCGTGAGCTGTAATCCTTACTATTCTTTCTAGTCTTCTGCTTTTATCATTCTAAATACTTTTTGATCTCAAGTTTTATGACACCGTAAATTAGCTCAAGAGTACACAACTAAACTTTGACCTTATGAAGGCATTCAGTCAGATCTGCTTATAAAGATATTTAGGATCATTTGTGGCTTTTGAAAACAATTAGGGAACTATATATTTCTTTTCTCCTTCAAGTTACATATAAACATTTGTATGCATATGCTTGTTTCTCTGTGTAAGAAATATGCTTACCAGTTTTATGGGAGAAAAGGTTAGATGCATTAGAAACACTTCAGAAAATCTGTTCCAACTTTCTCTTTTGGTGCTGTGGTTTTCTACAATAACACTTAGAGGTTTTCTGCTGAACCAAAACCACAGGTTGAGTTAACTGAATTTAGGGACAGATTTAACTGGCTCTTCTCTCTACCAGCTACTTCAGCATGTCCAGCTTAACTAAAAGGACTGCAAAGACTGTGGACTGCAAAAGGGACACTCCATGGCCTATTGGTCTTTTCAGGAGATCTTTTGCTCGGGGCGGGGGGAACAAAACCAAAAAACCACCAGTCTTCAAGTTCTAGCTCTTCTTGAATTCTGTGTGAATATAAAAAGTAGTAGGCCCTAAGTCACTCCTGGTCGTGTTTTGTTTGTGTACAAGCTGGTCCCAGCAGCCAAACTTACATAAATAAACTGCTGCAAGAACCCTGACTGTCTTACCCAGTCTCCCAGCTTCAGAGATTTTCCAGAGCTTTGCTGATCCTTTTCAGCTTCCCTGTATCTCCTGAAGACACCAAACAAGAGATAGTGGGGCTGCAGCAAGCAAACGTGGAGATAAGAAGCCAAGGGTTATATTGTGAAGATACGGTATTTTGCAATGTATCTGAGATCTGCAAGGTGTTGGCATCCCTGTAGATCCTCTTGAGCACAACAGAACGTAATCTAAATATGGTACAGTATCTTTTTCTCCAAGCTTCCCAAATTCCATGACTCCCATGACAGCTACAGAAATATTTGCAGTGGGGAGGGTTTTCAGGAATATCTTTATCTTCAATTTCCATTTGCTTTTAGGTTTTAATGTCTAAGATGCTCCTACCAGAAAAGATGGTTTGGTGTTTTTTTAATCACCTGGTGAGAATTTTACAAAATCCACCTGGAACTCAATTAGAGGTCTCATATGTAGAAAGTTGACTTGACCCACAAAAGATCTATATTCATAAATATATAATCACGCAAAAGATGAGTTGTGCCTGAAAATGTTGGCTCCCACATGCAAGGAAGCCTTGTCTTCATTCTAATGCCATGTAGTTTTTACAGTATTTGAGCTACTACTAGAATAGATTGGATGAGATCCAAGAGTGGGATCCTTGCAGCTAGCTAATAGATGTGGCTTGTGACCACTGGGAAGACTTGGGTTGGAAAAGTGAATATGAAGCATTTTTACTACAGTTGTCTCCTGGTAGTGTGAGAACATACAGTGTAACACCTGTATGTTTGTATACAAATGTCTGTGTCTGAGTTCATACGCTGTTCCTTTTGTCTGAAGAGGACTGGTTTGTATTAATACTATTTTGTGGCAACTGTTGTTGCAAAAAGGGACTTTTCACACTGGGCTATGACAGCAAGAGTAGACCATGCAAGATGGGAGAGGTATCCCTGTTCTGCTTAGCATGGTAACATCTTGACTGGAATAGTGTGTCAGGTTTGGGGTTTTGCACTTGAAGTGGGCCCACTGGAGGGGTTCCAGATGAGGGCAACAAAAATGATCACAAGTCTAGAAACCATGAGCTACAACAAAAAGGTCAAAGGAGTTGAAACTGCTTAGTCTACAGAATACTGGGATCACCAATGTAGTCATTGTCTATTAAAAGGCTACTGCAATGACAGAGGGTGACTTTTCCCCACATTTGCGTGGGGTAGGAGGACAATAAGTCCTATGGGCTAAAACTGCAGCCAAGAAGACTTGGCTTAGACTTTAGGAAAGCTAAGAGGATGGTGAATCACTGGAGTAGACAGCCCTGCAGATTGTTTGTCATGGGAGGCCTTCGAGAACAGATTAAGCAACTGCTGGTCAGGAATGACATAGGTATAACCGATGTTACCTCATGGCAAAGAAACTCAAAGATGACTTTTTAGAGACCCTTTTCAATCCTGTGATTTCTCCAAGGACCTGATTTTATTAAATGGCAGGTAGTTTTCCAGCGTGACACAGACTGAACACTGGCTCTTATTGTTTGCACATTTGATGCGTTTTTAGAGTATAGAGCTTTCCAGAAAAATGCAGCTGCTTATTGACCAGCAGCTGGCACTACCTCCTTCCTGGCTTGCGAGTGAGATGCTGCTGATCAAAGGGAACAGGAGGTTCTCTAATTCCCTGCTTGTGTGCAGCCATAACACTCCAGGCTTCAAAGGGGAAGGAAGCTTGAACACTCTGTGTTCAGATATTAAATATTGCTGTCTAATAAAAATTGACTGGAAACACATTTCAGAGAGTCCAAACTCTTCTGTTGGAAGTGGTGGTTATCAAACCATCAGTTTGATGCTTGCCCAGTTAATATATACCTACTTTAGCTTATCTGTATTTAAGTCTTTTCAGAGAGCACTGTTTCTCTCTCAACCTTTTTAGTATTACTGCTTTTTTTCTTCCCAAATAAGGAAGCTTTAACCACAGTGTGTGCCTGCCAAACTTTAGCTTTTTGGAGCTGCAAATATGAAGCAGGATGCTATCTGTTTTTATGAGGTCTTTCTGTTATTTCTGTAATCCTCAGCCAGCCAAGAACCCCTCATTTATCCTCCTGTTCTAATCCTGCTGTGTAAACAAAAGGCAGACACAGTCTTGGTTCCAACTCAGCTAAAAATTGAAGCAACTCAATGTATAAATGTAACTTATAGATGGACCTATTTTCCAGAAACATGTATCTTACTTTAAAGAAATTGTATTACTGTCCTCTACTGTTTGAGGAACACCTGAAGAAATGTTACTTTCTCGAATATATTTTAATTTGTTTTACAGGAGAGCCCAGAGGCCTCACAATTAGGGTTTCATTATGCCAGATGTTGAGCAGTGCTTATGCTGAAGAATTTGTTTACTTTAAAAGCAGATGAAGAGTTGTCTAAAACATGGAGGATGATAGTGAAAATAATAAAATTATGTACATAAAGACTTATTTGAAATGGACTGAAGTGATATTTGTAAAAGCTGTAAGGTTTTAAAAAAAACAAACCACATAAAAAGATCTTGACATTACTAAACCTCTGATTTGTTTGTTGTGGCCTACGTAGTATAAGAGGCACCCCAGCATTAATTCCTACTAAGTGAATGAGCCCATAGGCAGTTGAGAATCTCTTATTTTCAAGTGAAAACCTCTGTGTGCTATTCTAAAGGCTGATGCTTTCCCTAATTTATCAGCTTGCTTAAATGTAGGACTTTTAGAAATATGTTTAATGACTCTATGGTGCAAATTATAAAGCCTTTAGTTTCCTCAACGTTATCTTTCATAAATAAAAAATTCTTGCTTCTTCCTCAGACCCTGAAATGTTGCAGATATTAGGATGAATATCTGACCAAGTCAGAGGCAAAATTTCCATTAACTTCATTGGGGATTTTGCTCCATCAGTATTCAAAATTACAAAAGTTACACTGAGATTTCTGATCTTGTTAAAGAAAATAAGGCCTTCCTTTTTGCAATGAACCTATCTGTGAAGTTCCAAGAGAATTTCTAACAAAGCCTACAGCTTATTTGTCTATGGTAAATTAGATTTGATTACAAATGGTATTAAGAACATGAGAAAATGATTCTTATGTCTTGGTTACGCATTGATAGTGCACTGTTGTGGTTTCCCCTGTTCCTTGAGTGAATTTAGAGTAACATATCCTTTTGTAGACATTTAATATAGTAGAAGGGTAGAGTTGGTTTTATTTTGCTTTAATCTACAAGTGACATTCATACTGATTTAAAAACTTTGATATTGCAAAGCACCTTGTTACCATAAATTTGTAAATGAACAGTAGGTATAGTCTCATAAAACTAAATAGCAAGGTTGTATGAAAAATGTAAAGCAATATAGTACTTGAAGTAGCATCCTGCAAAAAGGTCATAAAAGTAACTGAAAATAAGGCGTATAAATGAGGTTGATACTTACATCGTGAAAACAAACTTTAAGATAAACAGTATCTTAATTTTTTCAAATCAAGCCAGATAGAACACCACATGAATAGTGAAAATAAGCATATAATCTTTTAAAATTATCCAAAATCAATGGAAATAATCAACATGTGAGAAATTTGGAAACACTTTATGACATAATATTTGTCAGTAAACCCATATAGTACTTTGTCTTTTGATGAGGTTCCAGAAGCTGCACAATTTCAATAGTCCCTGAAATCTTGGGGACAAATATTTTCATTGGATCTGTTTTCAGCTCTTCAGTAAGACTTTTAAATGAGTAACAGTTCAGACTTAAATACATTTATCTGCTAGCCTTTCTTCTTAAGGCAAAGAAACTAATCTTTGGCTGAAGTAAAGCACCATTACTTTGTAACAACATTAATGTTATGTCAGTTAATGCCAGCAAAGGATTTCAAAATTCATGGATGTTAAAATGTCTAACAAATATACAAATAGTTTTAAAACATTGTCAAACAAGAATGCTAGACTGAGATCCACAAAAAGAACAAAAAATAGTTTGGAGATAGTCTGCTACCAAGCTGCTTGCATTCAGAAATCCACAGATAATACACAGATCCTACCTTAATACATGAACCAAAACAAAAAACCCCAAAGAAACGCTAGAAAAGGAACAGAAGCTGGGTAGATAAAGCCACTGGCTAAATTGTTAGTAAAAGAACTTGGCTTTTAAGAGCTGGACTAATTGCATACATTCCTCAAGCAAAATGGAACCTGACTGTGAAAATGTGAAGACTGACAAAAATCAGGACAAAATGAATCTAAAATATCAATAAACCTATTAAGAGCCATGTGAGAAACCAATCGATAGGGCAGGCAGTAGGGCACAGCTGCTGAACAGTCCACTTTAATACCATCAATAGCCCAGGGGGAAAACTCAGCCTGTTGGTTTGGGAGCATGAAAGAAAAAGATTAACTATAAGAGGAAAGAAAAAAGAAACAAAGTAAATTTTAAATGCATTTTTTTCAGGGGAAAGTGTACTCCTTGCAAGAATTTCATTTATTTCTGATTTAAGAGAAGTATCTGGTGCTGATTTAAGAGAGATGTTTATCATCTGCACCAAAATTGAGAAGGGAATGATGGTAATCTTAAGGTAGACTGTTCAGAAGTCAAATGGCTGAGTTCTGGTCCGCTTCAATTTCAGTGGCAAAAATCCAAAAACTGCAGTCCAAGAAGAAACGGATCAACACTCAGATCTGCAGAGCTTCTTACCCCTTTTTTTAAAATTTAATTGTCATGCAGCAACATTGTTGGTTTCTTTGCTAAAGCACTCTTAGCAAATTCCAAGGGGTCAGAATGCAGAGCTGTGTATTTATTTTAAAATCTTTGCAGAAATATTTGTGGAGGCAAACACACTGATGGACCTGGGGGGGACTTGTCAAATAGCATTAAAGTAGGTAAGAAATGGACTTCATAAACACGGTGTGTTTCAAATGTGCCTCTCTCTATCCAGATAGTTTCTACCACTGCCAGAGGCTTTGCTCTAGAAGTGTCCTCCTTGTAGCTCCATATGAGCACAACTCAAACTTTTCCCCTGCCTGTGAGCAGCTACATCTTAGAGAATGTTTACGGTGATTCCGTGTTTGTAATGGTGCAGCTCACTACTGCCTTTCCTCCCTTCAAGTGGGCTTTAAAAGCCACAGATGAGCTTGAATATATGTGGATTGCATCTCAAAAAGATCTTTGTACCTTATTGCATCCCTACAAATGTCACAGAACAGTCATGTGAAGTGAATGGCAAAGCTGTAAATTGCTATTTCACATGGACTATTCTCCAGTGTATAATTTTACTCAAGTAGTAGTGGTTTGAAGAGGTCCTTCACTTGATGGCTGCCGTAGGCTTTGGCTTTCTGGGATATCCCTTTCTCTGTTGTGCATTCTAGCAATGTTGGAGCTACGATGTTACTGTTCCAAGACGCAAAGCTCTCCCTGTGCAAACTGTAGATTTAGAAGTAGCTGCCATACATCCTTGCAGCTTTCTTTAGTGCTATGTTGAAGGTCTTCCAACATCTGTTTTCAGCCTCATTAGTTAACTGCTCTGATATAGTAAAATGTGGTATGCTTGAATTCCCATACCTGGGCCACTGAACAGAAGCCAAAGTCACCTTTCTGAAAAAGCAGTGTGCAAAACCAAGTCAGCTTCATTGCCGTGTTCATTCTGGTCACTATAGCGAGGTCAGGCTCCTCAAAATCTGATTAGTCCTCTATAATAAGGAAATAAACAATCTATGGTTTGCAGTAAGATCTTTGCTCTTTCATCTGTTAGAAATGCTGTTTATTTTAATTCTGTACCTCTCCTGCTTACTCCCACACCCTCCAACTGTACCTGCTCGTTGTGTCTCAGATACCCTTGGCCGTATTGGCTAGCATGTGGTGCCTAGGCCTGGGATATTGGATTTTGACCGGACATAGCTCTGCTGTCTTCTTGGGCAAAATCCTCCAGTTGCTGATTTTGGTAGTGCAACTTTGCTATCATAAAATTTTAAATTTGCTTTTATTGGTGACCTTTTCCCCCTCTTGCTGAAGAAATGCTTGAGACAGACCTACTTGCATCGCCTCTGCAATGTGCCAATTACTTAAGTGTGCTCTGCTCTTGTCTTGGCATTATTCTAACCTGAAACTCACCTGATCTTCATGAATTATGTGTTTAATGCTGCATGAAAGTGTAACAGCAGCATTATCATCATCAAAGTGCTGTCTTCCAGGTCAGTGGTTGATTCCTAGACATAGGCTTTTTCTTTCTTCCCCTCCCCTTTCCCCCCCCCACCTTTAAACTCCAGCATAATGATTCTTGTTACTTGACTATAGTGTGTAACCCCATATACGGTTTCATTTTCAGCCTGAGTTCAGTATTATTTTTTCTTCTCCAGCACTTTGATGTCTGTCTCTTATACTTTGCTCCTCTGCAATTGTATTTCAGTGGAGGGAGGGTTATGTATTCCCCGTAATACTTATGAATTGTCTGCTGTATCTCTGGTTGGCACCTGGATGTGAGCCTTTCTGCTAGCTTTGCATGTGTCTTACTCTCTATCCTCCATTAACTTTTAGGAGAATTTGAGACTATTTTAATCGTATATCTGCATATTTTCTACCAGTCATGATTCAGATTTAAGTGTTTGATTCGCTCTGAGCAGCGCTAGATACCACTGTTTAATTTATTCTGGATTTTGCTTTTAATATTAAATTTTTTAAATTCATATACCAGTGGCAATCAGCATAATCTGGCACCGTGTTCTGTTTTTTTTAGCCACAGAAAGAATGATCATATTGGACAACTAGGTTTTTATTGCCCCTTTGCTTATTGTTGCTTGTTTATTGTCTACCTTAGGAGAAATCCCCAAGTTTGTGACAGAGGCAAAGGTCTCCAAAGTTTTGGAAACAGAATCTGGAGGAAAAAGGTTTCAGGTCACTTCATACTTTTTCAATTTTTACCAAAATTTATTTTACTTTAATAAATGTGAAATAGGGTTTATTTCAAAATTTAAAAAATCTAAGCTTTATGAATATCAGAACAAGACACACTGAAAATTAATCTAGGTCATCAAAAATAGGATTTTATTTAAATTTATTAACTTCTTTGAAAACTTTCAGTCAAATAGAACTTACTGACCAAATATGATTTGAAATTTTCTGGTAGCTCTTGCTTCTAACCAACAGAAGAAAGAACTGCAGCTATTTTTTAGCTTGCATCTTGGTTCCTATTGTTGTGTTTTGTTTTTTTTTGTTTTTTTTTTTTTTTTCAAGGTATTGACCTTGCTAATAAGATGTCAGCAGCTGACAAGTCTAGAGGTATGAACATTTCTGAGTGCAAATCGCCCTGGACTTTCAGGTCGTATCCCAGTTATGCTTTTGTGTCGGTGCTTGCAGCTTTAAAGAAAAGGCGTTTCATTGGATATCTTGGGGTGCTTTTGTTTCAAATGACTTTGTATTTCTGTGACTATTAGTGCAGAATTTACTTTGGTAGGACAGCTTTTCTGTAGAGAAAAGTAATGTCTCTGTCCTGTTTTGTCTTTTAAGTTTGGTTTCCAGGGTTCTCTGTTCTGATAAAGTTTGTTTCCCACAACTTGGAAGCCATAAGTCCCACAGGACTTTATAGCAACATCAGTAAAAGCATGAACTCAATTTCTCATTACCGAAGTACTACAGTGAGATCTATCTGTCTCAGCTCCCTCAAACCAATTCGTTATTTAATTCACAGTAATTTTTAACCTCCCTCCCACCTCACCGTTTTCCTGAGATTACCTAGATTTATGCGTGGCTCTAACGTTAACAGTATGTGCAAGACCAACTAAAGGTTAAAGCATTTTTGTGCTGACAGGACACCCAATGTGTCAAACGGCAGCTTTGGTTGTTCTGATATACAGCCTGCTGGTGAAAGCTACTAAACATAGTTGGGCTTATCGCAGTCCTAGCGAAGGGGAGTGTGGCATTCCTGTGACTGGAAGCCAGCACCGGGCACTTCAGACGTGGCATTCATCACTCTCTTTTACAGGGATTGAACTGGCATTCCTGTGTTTGTCAACTAAAATCAATTTTGAAAAAGCATCTGCCATGCAAAATCCTTGCAATCGTTTGGCCCGATAGCTGCTGAATTTATCATGTGCTAATCAGTTGTATTATGACACTCTGCAGGGAAAGAGGCAGAACAGGGCTAGAATAATGCAGACAATTCATAGAATTAGTTTGCGTGAAGCTGGACAGCTCTAGCACTGCGTGTCACTCTGACCTGTTTTCGCTTGGTGAAGCCAAAATTAACCTTGAAACAGAAGGTCCTGCCGCATGTTAAAAACAGCAACAAACCTGGGGAGAGCCAGAAGCCTTGAAAGATGATAATTGTCTCCATTTCCTATTTAAATGAAAAAGGGATTTCAAGGCAATTAAGATCATAACAGAATCAGCACCCTGTGGGTGATAACAGACTCTGAATGTCAAACCAAAAGCATAACTAACGTATTCATGTATGTGGTGTGTGTTTGGGGCTTTTTGTTTGTTCTTTGCGGTTTTTTGTTTTGTTTATTTGTTTTTGGTTTTTTTAGCATTAGGAGTCAGTTTTACATCTTTGTTTCAATTCATTCAGTGCTGAGTTTGCACTTTCTAAAGCCACAGACGGTGTAAATGGCAATGGCCATTGTTGCCTGGGGCATGTACTGAGGCCCTGCAAGCTCCAGTAAACACACAGCCTGATGGTGGTTCAGATGCAAATGCCACTTACAAAGTGTGCTGTTTAACTTGGTGTAGGGCAGTATTACATAGTTTTGTAGGGCAGTGGGGTAAGTGCAGGCTTGTAACAGTGGTTTCACAAATAGGTTTGAACAAAACCTATGCAAGTCAGACCTGACCTCCTTCAATTTTAATCTTGAATCTTAATGACAAGGAAAGATTATCCCATAAGATACACTTTTTTTTTTAGGGTGCTTCCTACTTTTCCTAGGTTCATAAATAGCACAAGGGCAACCTAGCTGAAAAGCAGAAACATGCATGTTTGAACACTTGTTCACTGAAAGCAACCAATCTCACAGCAAATACTATTTGCAAGAAATTAATTGACCAGCTGTACTATTGTGGTACTTCTGATACATCTCTGCTGGAACCCAGACACTTAAATTTAATAAGCTTTTAATTATTACCTTTTATTATTGGTTTTTTAAATCTGATAAACTGAATTTTTTATGGGTTTCTTCTAGATGTAGTTTGTACTTTAGGGATAAAAATGTGGAAAAAGCTCTCTTTATTATAGCCACCTCATTCTCCTGAGAGAATCCATGCTTCACAGAAAGAGGCCATAGATTCACATAGAAGAAAAGAGAAAAACAGAGGATTAATCAATATCTATATTTGACTTGACTCTGTTCAGCTTCTCAGCAGGGAGGAACTGCTGTGAGGAGGTGAATATCCTCTCCTGGGAAAGGGACTTGGCTGCCTTTCGCGCAGGGGCTGGCTCCTCTCTAGCCACAGGAGAGGTCCTGGTGCCAGCTACAGAGGTCACTGCTCATTTGCCCTCTGGCTTGAAATGGAAAAAAAGGAAACATAGCCAGAGAAGAAGAAAAAAAATATGCAACGGAGAGGAGGCAGTGTAAGGCCAAAGGCAAAAATGTGGGTTGTTATGGGTATACTGGAGAGGAAATGGCTAGAAAAGAAATCTGAGAAATGGACTAAACGTCCTGGAGCAGGATCAATGGTCCTGGCAACCAGGATGTTGACAAGCCACCCTCATACAGGAAAAGATCAGAAGGGGCAGAGCGCGGGAGAAAGGGAGGGAGCACAAGGGCAATGGAGATCTTGTTCTTTGATGATTATCCATCTATTGTATCGCAATGTGAATACCATCACCAGAGAGGGAATATAATATTGTTTCTGGGTCTCTCAATACAATATGGCATCCTTAGGCTGTTCTAGCCCTGGCAAGAGAAGCTCAGTTGAAACTAAGTTGCAAAAAGTTTGGTGTGTTGTTTTTTTTTGTTGTTGTTGTTTTTTGTTTGTTTGTTTGKTTTTTTTCCCCCAAAAAATGAGGAGCCTAAATGTATGTTTGGTATTTAATGAATCYCAAGAAGTTGTTGTTGAGGCAGTAAGATCGTGGAATGGTGTGTGCTCTTGGAAAGACATCAATATTGCTTCTGGTGCCTAGCTTTGAGACTGGAGGAAAACCAGGTTGCTCTGAGGGAGCAAAGAAGTGGATTAGAAAGGAATTGGAAAGGAGAGATAATAGCAAGTGGAGCGAGATAGGCAGATGAATATTTGGGTGCTTGGGGGACTTGACCGAATACCACTATCAAGTTCTGTCATATCAGATCAGTCTTTGCCACTTTTACTCTGAATATGATGAATAAAAGCCTAGCTTCCTGTTATTGTCTGCCCATGTCCAGCCCCTGAAGTCCTCTGGGTGGGCAAGTTCTATAAGCATCAGCTCTATGAACAAACTAAGCTTTTTAGTATGGACTGGATATCTACTTTGGGTTGAGTTGGACTGCATGTTAGCAGTGCCTGTTCCTTCTGTTGACTCCAAAAGCAATCGAGGTGACCATATGTCCCAAGTCTCATTCATAGCATATTTGACTGTACTCAAACGTTCTGGCATGCAGCCAAACCACTACATATGATTAGCAATATCCATAGGTACCTGATAAAAATGCATGTGTGTAACCAGGAGCGGCTAGAAAAAAAAGGATAGATGGGGGTGGGTAACYTGCACACTTTTTAGTCAACCTTGGTGACTGTTGGTAAAGTGTCTTCCTGTTGCATAAAAATTAAAAATGAACAACTTCTAGCTAACGTTCAGGGACTACTTTTCACTGAAATTAAACCTCTAGAGAGACGTCAGGTTTGAGTGGTGTTCTTTTGAGGGGTTTATTCTGGTTTTTTGTTTGTTCCCTGCCCCTTTCCTGAGTGAGGAAAGACTTGAAGGCAGAGGTAATAACTTCTTTTTTTTTTTTTAAACTATGTGGCAGGACTGAGCAATTGAGGAAAAAGACAAGGTTTGGGGTATGCCGTTCTGAAATGAAAGCAATGAAGTTGAGGGGGAACAGCTATTGTCAGACTGATTTCCTTAATAGAAATACTGACAGGTGATTACTGGTGATTGTTTTTCCTGTCTTTTTATAATCCTGTCAGTTCTGCCAGCGTGGCTGTGCTGTGAACCAGGTCAGGGAAAAGAACTCATTTTAAAGTAAGATTTATGGGSTAGTGGGATGGGGGGAAATGTTATATATTGTTATCGAGCCAGGTCAGCTCTCCAAACTGGCTTATAAAATGGCCACCCAAATAGCTCTGCAATGGTAATTGGTGGTTTTGGGAGACAGCTGGGAGAAGGAGAAAGTGGGATGGACAGGGCAAGAGCCTCTTCAGCCGATATTGCCGGCCAAAGAATGTCTTGTGAAACTCAGCCTCAACTAAAATGCATTTCTTTAGAGGCAAGAGTGGCTTAAAAAGTACTTGGCCCCATCTGGTTCCCAGGTATCTTTCCTGCCCCCAGACTGTCCCTGGTATCATGCCAACAATAGATGTTTGTATAGCCACATGTTAAGCAGATGCAAACTGATTGAAAACTGCTCTTTCTGTAAAAATGAAATTAACTGAGTTCTAGGCAATGGAGAGAAATAGGAACTTACCTGTGCCGGAGCTCACACAGACACATCTGTACTAGAGACTGCTAAAAATTGATAAGCTGAACTCTACCTACCACACCTGTTGCCCAGCCTGGAGGGTCATGCATGCACTATGAATGTACCCAGAGGGATAGAGAAGGAAACACTACAGAACAAGTACTAGAAATGGAGGTTTCCCGTCTTACAGAAATCTCTCAAAATAGGTTAGTCAGTCCTTGCTATGCAAGTATCATAAAGATGATCTTTGAGAGAGCCCTGAAGGTAAGAGACAAAATGCAAGGCATTTGAGATGAGATGAACAGGAACACAGTTTCTTTCCTCTCCGSTGTAGATGAAAGCTAGTGGTAACATTGACTACAGAAGTGTTAGGTGGCAAGGATGGCTCAAGAACTTGCTTTCTGCAGCAATTTATCACTGCAGCAGACCTCAGAAAATGATTGCATGAAATTAACCTTCAGGGTGAAAAATCGATGAGACTAGACTATGTATTTTGAAATGCAATGTGAGCGTGCCTTTAAAAGTTGGATGTGTTTCTTAAACCAGTAATCATAATCAAAAGGGTGAGAGGGAATTTTCATCTCTGCTCCTGTGCACTGGCTTATGTTAATGATTATAAAATATTCAAAATATAATCAAATCTGAAGGGACTGCCCTTTAGAGAGGAAACAAAAGCTAAAAATCTGTGAAGGATTGARACTTAGACAGTTCTCCAAGCCTACAGCTGCAGACTTATCTGAATATCAGCTGTGATGTGTTGTTTACTTAGTGCATTTTACTGCTAGCCAACTGTTGTGTTGTGAAAAAAATAACCTCCATAACTTAGACCACTATCAGTCCAGCAAATGGACAAATATCAACCACATGAATGGGTGGGCATACATCTTGTATGGCAAGCTACCTGGTGATCATAAAGCCTTGATGCTCTCCATCTGCAGGGTGAAGGAAAGGAAGGCACTCTCTCTAACTAGGAAGCAAGCGCTTTGCATAGCTTACTAACTTGACTGTAAAAAGATGCCATTTGCTGTTTAGTGTCCCTAAGACTCACTATGTGATCTCAAGAAACCAACAGACTTCTTGTCCTGCTTCAGTTTGTTTCTGTACTGTGAAGAAGTTTTGATCCCTCCTAATTACAAAAAAGACAGATTTTTTTTTCTTTTTTTTTTTTTTCTTCTTCCTGTTTGTCAAGCTGTAGTAGACTCTGAAAATGAGTAAGCATGGTAGATGTTTCTGCAGGGGCTCCAAAACCACAACAAGGCTCTGAGCCGTCTCTGTGAATACATAGCTGAAATGCAGAACCTGAAACATATTTTSCCTTCCAGCCTGCTTAGAGTTGTTTTTCTTGGACATTCCCAACTTTCTATACCTGCACAGGTCCAGACTGAATTTGATCATTATATTTTTGATCAAGATAACGTAAGAACATGAGTTCCAGTGGCTGTTCCTTAAATAGACTTCTGCTGAACTTAAACTCTTAAAGTACTGAAGTATTGAGGTGGGAGATAACAAGACTGCTTACTGGTGCAGAGGAAGAAGCTCTGTCTGTACTTCGAGCTAACCAAAACTGATGTGGATAAGGTTAGCACAGTACTGAGCCCTAACAAACAGGTCCTAGGGGCAGGATGAGATTACATGAACTTGTAGCAAGCTCATGTCTGTCTGCAAAATGCTGTTTCCAGAGATAGGAGCGAGAACAAAATACACAAGGTTTTTCTTCTGAAATGTGGTTGTGAACTTTAGAAGTAACACACTGGTAATTTTTTAGTACAGCCCTATGGCATTCTTCCATGACTTGAAGGTGTTTTATTTGCTAGCAGCTAAATCTAGATTCTGCTGCCTGTTCAGACTTTCCTGATTAATGGAACTAATCATGCCAAACTAAATGTTTTCATGCAATGTGCTTTAAATATCCGAAACTATAATTTGAGTACAAGTGTCCACAAAAAAATTCAGTGAGGATTCTCTATCAATATGTTTCCCTTGGGCATACCCTGGTATTCATTCAGCATGAGCTTGAGGATAGATTAGAAAAGGTTGGATTATATCTTCTGTGGATTTTTTTGTGTGTGGTTGTTTTTTGTTTGGTGTGTTTTTTGTTTGGACCCCCCCTCCCCCTGCCCTGTATTAGATCAATGGTTGACAAATGTGTGAGGTAGGATACTGAGCATTTATCTGTGTTCCACTTTGCTCTTTATCTGCTTAGGAGAAGTCAATATTTCTCTAGAGCCTATCAACTGCTCATTTTTTGTGGGTGTGTGTTTGCCTATTACCATAAGTTAACAGATACCTGGCAAAATATGTAACATTTTGGGGAGTAAAATCCTGTAAGGATGTTTTTAAAAGCTTTCTGGATGTTCACACTCTTGTGCAGTTTCTACTAGTTCATAACTGGCATCGTATTGCTTAACTTGTGTTTGAGGTTGGGTTTTTGGTTTGTTTTTGTTTGTTTGTTTTTTAAAAAAAAAACAAAACAACCAAACAATAACAACAACAAAAAAAACCCACCACCAAACAAAACCAACTCTCTTTGCTTTTCTGTATTCTCATTAAGGCTTTCTTTTGGGAGGGGACTGGGGGCACAACTTAGTTACGTGTCAGCACTTCCATTCTGGCAGTCTTAGAGAAGACCTGCCTGTACAGTAAATGGCAAAATTTTGTTATGTATGTTTCAATACTTAAAATACTCCAAATAGCAAGTCAACAAGAAAGCACCCACACATGTTCCCCAGTTGAAACTGAAAGGCCAAAATTCTGCTCTAGTGTAATACTTCGATGGGTAATCTGAGCACTATTTAGAAAGAACAGCTTTCCAAATGAAATTACTGTTTGAATGTGTCTGTTCATTCATATAGGAAAATTTGAGGTACCTGTTAAGAGTTTATACTTGAATTAAAGTGAGGTAAAGTTGGAGTATGAATTGTTTTAGCTGGAAGAGGAAGCAAAAAGGGGTGTGTGAGTAAATTACCAATAGCATTGGAGGTGAAGGGGATGCAATAAAGCATATAGATGTTTTTTTCTCTGCGTATTTCTATGGGTTTTGGGTTTTGAAATGTCAGCATGCAACCTGAATGCAGATGTTACAAAATAAATGTTGTGGGTTCCCTCACCCCTGGGGAATAGTGTGTATTTGAATGTCATGTCATGAATTACAGGTAACCTTTTCAGTCAGAAAATTTGAATTCCAATAATCATAAAACCTAGAAAAACTCTTGCTATTTACAGCCATAGTATCCTCTCATAGGGAATAAGAGCAAAGACAGCCATAGTATCCTCTCATAGGGAATAAAAGCAAGGCCTGAATCTTGGACCTTCCAACTGTCAGTTTGAGTCTTTGCTGTTCAAATTTGACTGGTGACAGATGATCTTTAGTTCGGTTAGAAGAGGATGTTACACACACTGTGTGCAACAACTTAGGCAAGTCATTGCTTGAAAGCAGTAGTTCACTGGAGATCAGAATCTTGGGTCTCAGCCATGACCCTGCAAGAAAAATGTGACTTAAACGTAAGGAATGAGATGGTCAAAGAATACTCAAAGCAGTATAAACGGAAAGGTGGAACTTGGTCTAGAGACCTGGCACAAAATCAGAGGAGAATTTTGACAGAATCACATAGTCAAGATCAATATTTATGTGAAGGTTTGTGGGTTTTTTCTCTTGTATAGTAGTAAGAATGGAGTACACCCTGCTATGAATAGCCCTGTTACATCTTATAAGCATCTCCAGAGATGAAAGCAATGAAAAAAAGAGAATCTCTTTTGAAAGCATAAAAACTTAAAAGTCTGAAAATGGCTAGAACGGGAGAGCTGTTTGGATACAATGGCCTTGTTCATGGTAGAAACCTCATAATAACCTTTACAGTTTTAGGGCAAAATTCTCTATGTGGTTGACTTTGGCACCGGTTTTCTGATTTTTGGCATTCCTAATATTAGTTTAAAATATCAAATTGAATTGAAAACAGAGTTTGCTCTTAGTTGTGGAGATTTCCAGTGTATAGATCTATACTAAGTATTCAAAGATGAGAAATAATTTCATGATTTCTGAAGGACATATTTCATTGCTGCTTCCAGTCAGGAAAGCTTGATCCCCAGTGCGCTTCCAGTATTTCTGTTTCAAAAAGGCTATGAGTAGATGCAAATTGAGATTGCTGTGTTCTCGTCTACCTTGCTTAGAAAGATGCAGCTTTTTTTGGATGAGGATATTAAATATTGAAGATTGAGTGGATTTTAGAATTCTCAAAATGGTAAATATTTTTCTGGCAAAGGTGTCAAAATTCTCAGAAAGAATATCTCTGCTAATGGTAGGCAGTTTCTTCTATGTTCCTCCTGCTCACATCATGCAATGACTGTTCCAGTAAAACCAGGATTTCACAACTCTTTCCACTGTGTCTCAGTAAAGACATACTCCACTCATAATCCTAAATTCTTTGCTTTTAGTTTGAACCCTACTGTTTTTTTAAGCTGTGCTTGTATGCAGTGGCACAGATGCAGTGTCTCCCTACTGTAGACCTGCTCACCACCTCCCCAAACGTTTATTCCCTGTGCGCATTTATCAATGTTAATGTGAGTTCAGGTGTGATGGAGTACACTTGCAGTACTCCTCATCCCAGCACAGAAAGTGTTGTCTTACATTTATCTGCTTTATGCTGACAAAGAATCCTTTCCACGGAAGAATCCCTCTTTTAAAAAAACCTCAAAACATTGCTGTGAATTCACTGAAGCTTACTTTGAACTTAGAAGACAAGAGAATGCAAATCCTGAAGTCTTAATGAAACATTTGAAGTATTTGCCTAACTCAAACATGTGAGCTAAATCTTTTTCCTTCACAAGGACACTCCCTTGCTTAAAGTTAGGCACTGGGCTTTAAGTATTCTTGTGGGGTTGTGTCTCTAGTAAATCATGTTCTAGCTGCTGTCTCTTATTTACGAGTACGTGTAACTCAGTAACATTCTTCTTCCTTTAGCAGAGTACTTATGAAAGCCAAATGAACTGTTTTTAAATCCTGCTTTAAAGTAGATTTTTTTTTTTTTTTTTTGAGATAAGGTAGCATCGTCTTTTATCTGACCAGGCTAGACATGAACATCAAAGCTCTATCGAGGTAGGGAATGATATACTCAGATTATACTAAGAGAATGCTTGCAATAAATCATATTATTCAGTGCAGTCACTCCATCAAATGGATACAATCTATCTCTGTTAACAAACCCACTGCACTGCATAACATCCTACTAGTTCTCATATACTGTGGCATATGCTGTTATTACTGTTATATGATAACCAGTCAAAATCGCCATCTTTTTTCATTAGCTGGAAAAAAACAAGTTAAGTTAGTTCTATCAGCTTAGCATTGATGTTTCTATTTTGGAATACATTTAGGTTTTTTTCTTTATACTTTCAGAAGAAACACTTTCATGTGTTCTAGAAGGTAGGGCCAAGGGAGGCTCCTACTACTGTCTTCAACTACCTAATGGGAAGTTTATAGAGAAGGCAGAGCCAGGCTCTTGCTGACGTTCACAGTGAAAGACCAAAAGGAATTAACGTGTCACATCAAGAAAAATTCTGATTGTGCTCTGTTTTGTTACAAATATAGCAGTCCTTACTGTCCAGTGAGTCCTGCTGCCACTCTGCTTCCAGAAGGGTTTGTCCTCATGCCCTGTAACTAGACAGAGTCTGTAGTCTAGAAGTTGTAAATCCATGTTTGAACATCCCACTTTAACTGTTGTATAGCAGGAAGAAAAATCCAAGTCTGCTTCTTAATCTAAGCTGTGTGAATAACACTGGGGAGGGGGGGGAAGCATGTTTAAAGAAAACCATACAGTTAAATCCTGAATGTCCTGTGCATGACTGATTAATTTTAAAGTTGTTTTCATCACCCTGAAAACTGGTGTGTTCTGCCGTGAAGAGGGAAAACAGCTCAAATTCAAAAGATAAGTAAGTTGTTACATGGTCGGTGTGGGGACTGTGGATTTGACTCTGAACATAAACAAGCTTTTTCCTCATCGCTTAATGTTCTAAGGCCAGTGTAGCTGTTCTAAATGGGAACCATGTGTACAAGGTTAAGAAGGCAGCTTCTAATCTGACAGACTGATTTGTAGGTATGTGATGTTGTCTGATGTCAACCAAAGTTGCACATAAGTATTGCAGGGTGTGGGTGTTTGGGTTTTGTTTTTCCCCCCCCTCTCTCTGGGCCTGAGAAAGAAGCTTGTGTTGTTGCTTGCTGTACAAAATTATGTGTTTGGGGAACGAGAAGGTTCTTTTTGCCATTCCACCTATGTGCCAATACCTGGAAAAATCTTGGTGTACTCTTTGCCTTATGCTAGCAATAGACTTCTGTGAGGTTCTTTGGCATCAAGAAAATTATGGCCGTTGGTTTTGGCTCAGTGCTTAGAAGATAAATTCCTGAAGTTGCATACCTAGGCTTCCCTTTGTGTTTGCATTGATTAATAGGCTATATGTAGCACAAAACAGAGCTACTAACCAGTGCAAGTAGATCTGAAACTTGCCTAAAACTTGATTCCTGTAAGCGCCTTATAAATATAACTTTAAAAATTCTTCTAAACAAGAAYCAAAATGGGCAAGTCAGTTGGTGACTCACAGATTTAAGCACTGCTGCCCCTAAGGGGCGATCAACAAAGCACTCCTTCATATAAGGGACAAAATAAGAGGAGGAGTGTGGTTATTCCTCCTTGTATTTTAAGGACATTTAAACAGAATACGGTTGACTCCTAGCTGAAGTATAATCTTGAAGTATTTATTTTCACTGGCTCTCAACTCATTTTGACTGCCAACTATGGAAGGTCGATTGATTTCCCTGCAAAGTTTATAGCCAGCTGCTTGAAAGGAAAACAGTTTTTAAAGTCTTAACAATACTAATGGGGATTCACTCCTCAGCTCCGAGAGAAGAAAATGTCAACAGTGGCAAAAAAGTTATCGTGGAACTGCAGTTTTCCCAGGCAGAATTTCTAGTAAGATTATGGCCTTAACTCAAAGGTAACCAATGAGAATTACTAGTAGTGCTCTACTGCACAAATGCAGTGTTACCATTTTATCATTCTACTTTGTACAATAAGGCAGTTTAAGGGACAGTGTTCGGAAAGTTTGAGTTCACAAAACTGTGTATGTAATATTATCCTGAATTTGCATGCGTACCTAATGTACAAATAGATTATCAGGTTACTAATGGCCACTTAGATGTCTAACTGTACCACAGATAACGTGGAAAACCAAAAGTACAACTTGGACTCCCCAAATCGCAGGTTTCAATGGTTTTTTTAGCACACATTTTGAACTTGGCTTCTAATAGCTATCTTTAAATGGCTACATTCGTGTAGTAGCGTGGGGGGAACCATTCTCAGAAAAACATAGTTGCTTGTTTATTAAAGTTACAGTTGTCTTTGAAATCATGAATGGGTCAGCAGCATTCATGATATTCCTCAAGAAAACATTAGCATTTCTAGTAAAAGAAATAGGTTGTTTACCCCAAAAGTAAAACACAAAGGTTTAAAAGACCAGCTAGATCCCCACACTCTAAAGGCTCATTTCCTTTTCTCAGTAAAAAGTATTGTCAGAGGCCTAATTAGATGGAAGTGATACACTAACAGTCAGTGCTATGAGTTATATGAACACTTCTTACTTTCAGCAGTGTTTGCTGCAATCATTGGTTGTTTATATTGTGATAAGGCCTAGAGACAATGTGTATTAGACACATGGAAGTATGTCCCTGCCCTTAGGATTAGGAAGGAATGAGAAATAGCAGATGTCCAAGACAAATATGTGTGTCAGAATACAGAATAATGTCAGAATAAGAAAAATACTGTGATATACAGCATCTTACTGTGTCAGGCTGAAACACTACAGCTTGTCCCTCGCCATGTAATGGTTCCAGTTAATTTTGTCCCTAATGGAAGCTACGAGATGGGGTTTGAAAGAAAACATAAGCAACTTTGCAGCATTGGCTCTAGTAAAAGTGCCATGAGAGAAGACATGAGCATGCTTCTTGGACGAATGTAGAATTTTGTGAACACTGGTGATAAGCCTCTGTCAGGTGTCACAATACAACTTGCCACCTGGGTCTTAAAGGATATTTACCTTCTGTTGTCTTGGTCTAGACTGCCTGTAGGAATGGATATTCACACAGGATAAGCCAAACTGGCTTTTAAAAAATGTTTTACTAATAATATTTTATACCCACTTTAAAAAGATGTCCCCTGCATACAGTTTATCTTCACAGCTTAGTTCAGTACAGATATACAGAGGGAGAGAAAACAGGTCAATAGGGTCATAATCAATTCTTGTTCTTCTTGTGAAAGAGAAAAATACAAAAGCATCATGAATACCTACACAGTAAGATGAAGGAAAAATGATCTTTTGGCAGTTGGAGTTTTTGTGTGTTCAGGGGGGAGTTCTTTGCTTCTTGCTGGAGTTAACAGATCTCTTCCTCTTGTAGTTATGCTAACCACCTAGAAATGGTACTTTCAAAGGCTATGTTTTCTTTTAAATTCAGGTTTTGTTCTGTTTAAATAGGCTACTGGCACAATCCTTTTTTGTCCTTTTAATATCTCCACTGATGATATTGAACAAAGGAAAAATATTCCATATCTATATCCCCAAAAAGGAGTGCCAAAAATAAAAAGCAAGCTGAAAAGAGAAATAAATCCTAGTCTCCAACATTTCCGCTTCAGTGAGACCAAGATACATGAACTGAGTTATCAAAGTGCTGAGATAGGCGTATGTTATGCATTATGTCCTGCAGGATATGCTGCAAATTGAAATATAGAATAGGTTTGCTTGGGATTTTTTGCTTTGTTTGAACAGTTGATGTGTATTGCTTATTCCTTTGCAAGTCTTCAGATAAACATCTCTCTACAAGTATGGTATTTGGTTGTTCTTTCTATCTAGGAAGACTTGATTTATGTTGCTTTTTTTTTTTTTTTTTTTTTTTTTTTTTTTTTTTTTTTTTTTTTTTTTTTTTTTTTTTTTTTTCTGTTATGTTGAAATTAGAATAGTACTATGGGGAAAATAACAAACTGAAAATTGCAGGAGTAGAACATTTATATATTTAATGCAGTGGTCTTTCCCTGTGGACTTTCTGATTAAGGTAGGTGGCCTAATAGATTCATAATGACTGGACAGCCTGCATGAAATGTGTCCTTAACTGTGTGGCAAAAGCAAGACTTCAGTTTAGTCTCATCCTCTTAAACAAACAAACAAAAGTTAACATGGTGATATCTTATTACTTTTACTCATTTCTCTGGTTAGGTTTCTTTCAAGAACAGTCTTTCACTTGTCAAAGTAAATAAGAATAGCACATGTGGTGAGAGGTAAGATCAGCTACAAACTGGACTGAATTTAGGATGGCCAGAGAGAGAATAGAACTAAGGATTCTCCTTGCTCATCAGGTTAAGGTTACCATTACAGACACTGTGGTGTGATGCCTGCCTGACATCCACGCCAGAAAAAACACAGGACTATAGGTGCCCTGCATGTCTCCTATACTCTGTGACTCATCTTCAGATGCAGTTTCTAGAAAGTGGGTTGGAACCCCCTTGGACTAAGGGCAACACTGGCTTTGCATCTCCAACTTTTGGGGGGAATTTTCTCACTGCTCATCTGTTCTCTATGTGATGATCTGGCCCTTCACAAGATTAATGTGATCGTGTTGATACATATTTTAGATGTGTTCTGTACGTAATGAATGGTACAGGCCCTTTGGGGATTTAAGTGCCATTCTGCCTGCTCTCTGCATCTGACCGCTTCTGGACACATATGCAAAGCGCCTGTGTGGCATCCTAGGAGCTCTCAGGTCAAAGAGGACGGTGCCTAGTCAGCCCAGAACAGTCCTGAGCAGGGGAATGGAGTCTGGTGTCCAGCATTTGCCCAAGTTCTGTGTCCCAGCGCTATCTATTGTAACCATCATCCTTGTCAGCAGTGATGCTTAGAAAGACTTTATCCGCTGCATGTAAGTTGTCTGCTGTGTGCACTGAACTCTTTTGTTGGATAACACTGGGATCATACATATGTAGCTCAGAACAGAATTTGTCTGCTCCTGGCAAGCTCTCATAGTGAAAATAACCTGTGTTCTCCTTGTTTATGCCTGGGCAATTATTGCCACCCCAGTGGGGATGTCCAGAGTAAACAAAGGTTGAGTTTGGTCCTAAGTATATAGCGCAAACTATTCGGTAAATTGCTTGTGTGTGGTATGAATTTATTAGCTTACCCAATGGTATTAACTGACTATAATGCAGTTAGATTTTCATGTCTAATAACTGTCAAGTGATTAAGTGGTTTTCATTAGCATAAATGCTCAGCTCTTTGCATTTGTGTCAGAGAACCTCAAACCACTTTGAGAGAGCTTATATGGTAGCTCAGCCTCTCACACAAATGGCTTATTCCCTTTTCCCACCTCTCCAATATACTGTTAAATGAGACTATTTTAATGCAATTGCTCTATGTGCTTGCTTGCTCTGATTCTCTCCATTAATACCTTTAATTTTTGAAATGCCAGAATTATAAGCACTTTCTTTGTGATAAAGCTGAAGAAGTGAGCCTCAAGGAACTGAGAAAATCAGGGTTTTTTTCCTGTGTAGTTGAAAGCTGCCCTACTGTTTTCTTAAAGTGAAATGTACCTATTTATACAAATAATGTTAGGGATTGAGTGAGGGAACAGCACACAATTTTTATTGTACATGTTGTATTTCATTTTATGTAACTACCATAAAGCTTTCTGTTGGTATAAACAATACATTTGCTTCAAATCATTGTTTTCAGAGTCTGAGCTGCAAATTATATATGAATATTATTCCTGGTAATATACATATGCAATTATATGGGATGCTGCATCAGGAGCAAGATACCAAAATGTGACCAGATTATGCAATAGGTAGGAAAGTGAGGGTTACAGTATAAGTGATGACTTTACAATGCACTTCAGTTATATTTGTCAATATTAAGCAAGTAGACTATTGTCAATATTAAGCAAGTAGACTAAAATGGAAGATCTTTGTAGTGAATAGTCAAAGGAAAGCATTGCAGTAATACAAAATACTCTTTAAAATACTGACAATGTTATTTAATCTGTCCAAGGTATAGCCCATCCCCAGAGTATTTGAGTATGTTTCATGGAGTTTTGCATCCTGTCTGCAGACTAGCCTGAGAGACACATAGCTTTTTGTGACACATGCTTCAATAATCAATTCCATAGAGGCTGCACCTGAGGATATGGTGCTGATCCATGCCTTTGTATTGAAGATTAGTGTTGAAACTGGAATGCAGAACAATTATTCTGCTATACTATACCTAGTAAATGAAAGGCAAGCACTTTCAGAAACATTGTAAACTGGGATAAAGTGTGAATGGATGGAAAGAAATGTGGTGTTAGAAATAATACTGTAGAAGGGGGTAATGTGAACTGGGGAATGTCACATAGCTCCATCAAAGACAGAGCCAGTTAGACCCCTAAATAACTTACTCAGTAGAAATGTGTTTGCCTCTAACGTCCACCACTTGGAGCTAATAGTTCACAGTAAACGTTCCATGTGCAGTCCTATAACCTCCTGCTGTCATAAATGAAAACGCTCCCTTTGAGGAAAAATGCCAAAGCATGCCCTCACTTACTGAATATTTATAGAAAGATGCTATTGAAAAATGAAATAAAGAAATGAAGAAAGAAATAAAAACACTTCTGGAGGAACTTTCAGAAATGTGGCTTGAAATTTGGCAATAATTTGGAAAACATACCATAYGGGACCTTAGAGGGCTTGCTCACAGAGGTAAAAATATTAATGTAGTGGCTGGGCTCTCAGCCCAGAAAAGAAGCACGCGTTACTTTTTGCTGTGCATTGCTAGCAGGGAAAGTGAAAAGGCATAAGACTGAGGAAGAGAGCGTTGCTAGCACGCAAAGCATGGCTGACAGAGATTTGGGGATGTCAGTTAAGGCCAGGGTGAGCTGCACTCTCTCTGCAGCTGGGTGATTGCCTTCACAGGCATTCCCTAAAATTGCCAGTGGGTCTGTTCATGTGAGCACCCACCCACTGCTGTTCCACTAAAATCCTGGCAAGAGCGCGGGCCTCCGTTTTTAGACAGTGTTTTTCTAGCAGCAGAAGTTAGTAGGGTACATTCCCATCTTGGTTTACATTGGGAATGATGACAGTTGCAATCTGCATAATGTTACTGCTACTATTTATTCTTACATTAAAAACAGAAAAGTGAATGCCCCCTAATGCAACTGTTTACAGCTCTGCTACAGGCTGTAATTAGGCCTGAAAGAGCAAATGGGAGTGACCCCTTCTAAATGTGAAGAGGTGGTATAAAATGGAAAAAGTGTTACTGACCTTACCTTTTGATTTGTTCTTTGCTTTAAAGGGAGATGTGTCAGGTTCCCTTTCTGTGTATACATTTCTAAGCAAGGTATAGGTATATTTATTTTTTCACTAATGAGGATATAATTTGCATATTGAAAACTTCAGCCTAAATCTATCTCGCAATTTACTAGCTGAACTTTATACTCTGTAAAGGGACCTCATGAATTAATGTTTGGTTAATTCAGGAATTCTATATTTTGAACAAACAGGGCCCATTCTTCGTATCTCCTGACAAAGGTTCCTTAGCAGAGGCACCCAGCAAAAGGCCTCTCATCAAGACTGTCTTCCCTCCCCGCCCCCAAACACACCAGAGCGCATTCATGAGAGCATTTAAAAATGCAATCAGGAATAAAATAACACTTGTGAAAACGAACAAAAATACATTTTGTTACATACTAGTCTGTTGGTTTTTTCTAATGTATCTGCTAACTTAAGGGTTGACTTACAAAATTTCTGTGGCTCACAATAGGACTTAAAATCTCTATGTCCAGTTAGAGGGTTCTCTGAAGCAATATATCATTCAGAGCACTTCAGAAAGGAGTCATCTGTTTTTAATCTTAAAAATGAATGGTGCAGTATGGCCCAGGGCTTTCGAACATTAATTTTCAACAGGTTGCATTTTTTTTTTCTTTCTATCGGTTCTTAAGTGATGGACTTTTCCTGCCACAAAGCATGCACAAACTAAAATGCATGTGTGGAAACATGCTTGTACTGTATGATGTGTGTGTTGGTGTTTTTGGAAACAAGACATTCTTTCACCCAAGTCAAGTTTGTGAGTCTTGCCCCTTGGCATGAGCAGTTCACTTCCTGCACTCCAATTCTCAGAGGGCATAAAGCTGGGTTTGGATTTCTTTTTTTTTTTAAGCAAGCCATAAGAAAATTGATACCATGTGATGTAAAGACTTTTCAGCATGTTAAATATACTTATTTCTTTTAAGCTGAGAAGGATTGAGGTTAACATTTGTTTCAGATTTCCAGCAATACCATCATTGCTGTGTAATAGCTGAAATGGTTCCATCCATCCCATTATGAAGTTACTTTATTTCTTGACAAGAAGACATTAAGTATAAGGCAAATTGGGGGTAGGGAGAATCAAAACTGTGAATTGTTTAACCTTCCACCACAGTTCAACAAAGTTGTGGGGTTTTGGGTGTGGGTTGTTTTTGTTTTTTTTTTT